>JBAMJV010002391.1:0-176745 GCA_037951105.1 Echinarachnius parma | reverse complement strand
ACATTTGAAAGAGCATATATAATATTTTAGTGACAGCATAAACTTATATTGATCAAAATCGGTTCAGAACGGCTGAAATATCAATAACAAAACCCATTGTATAAATGTGGGCCCCACAATATTAGCTAATTTTGAACCAACCGTTACCAATTTTTTAAAATGCTTCCTCTTTCAAAAATTTCAAAGAAGCTATTTAATAGTTGTTGATGATCTCTCTATCTAATCACTATTTTTACGACCGTCACATGCACAATATTTATTTTAAAATGTTAAACCAATGTTTTAGAAAGCGCCATCTTGAGTTTGAACGCCCTGTTTGAATGATTAAAGCTTTTTACTTAGTCGTTCTGATTTGAATTCATTTCAAGCATGCTAGAGTTCATATTGTAATGGTCAGTGCTGTAGGACTCGAGTCGACTCGGACTCGAGACCGTCTCGACTCCGTAATTCACGGACTCGGACTCGAGCCACAAAGACTCGGTCTCGGACTCGGACTCGACCAATGGTGACTCGTGACTCGGCGAAAATCGGGCCGAGACCGGCAACGAGACCGGCATTTTTTCCGTTTTCCCACGTTATTAATGATTTTATAGTCATAAAATTACCCCAGCGCAAGCAAATGAAACCCGTTGTTCTGTCGTACCTTGCTCGCTTGAGTGTGGCATTCTGGAAAATGATCGCAACATCGCCTCAGCAAGCTATTATATGCCTAAATAGCGTTGAGATTAGTCGTTTATGTTTTGGAACACGTAAGACACGGTCAAGTATTACGACCAGACGTGAATTAATTTACGAAAGCCTGATAATGATCCGACTAAAATTGAACAACGAGCAATACGCGCGCTATTGTTAGTGTGCATTCAGCTGTGTGCTGAGAAAATGGGCATGGTTGTTTGATGATATGACGAGCAGTAAGTGCGATTGATCAGGCACTGACTTGGTAAAAATTGACAAGATGGGAACAGACATGGTGTCACTCAGCGCGCCCTAAAACAAAAACTACTCGACCAACTAAATGACTGTTCTAAATATCGTTTTTCATTGGAAAAGATACCATATCCTATGGACATATCATTTTATTACTATATTTTGGGAAGTGCCCCGTTTCGTTTTTTGGGGCCACCCTGTATTGCAGTATATAACCATCCAATCTGATAACAAAATCATAGTTCAATTTCAAACTTCAATCAGGTCATGATAGATGCATGCGACTGAATAATTCACACTAATTTCAAGAAATATAATTTTCATGTATCGCACCAGTCCCTTCAGTTTCAGTCAATTATGTAGCGCCCCCCATGATAAATTTGAATTACGTTATTAATCAGTATTTCTTTTCTTTCCAATTGGTTCTTGACAGTGATTGCTCTTCATTGCTTCTTAGGATGATATCTTGCTCATCTGTTCATAACTGACAGTTTATGGCACAAAACGTGAATTTTCAGATATTTGATATTTTTTTGCTAAAAATTGTGATATTAAAAGGATTAGAAAATTGCTGAAATTCATCCTAACTTCAACAATGATTACTTTTCAGCAACTTGACTGTTTGCACATAAAGTTATATCCCATTAATCCATTTGACATAAAACTTCAATCAGGTCATGATAGATGCATGCGACTGAATAATTCACACTAATTTCAAGAAATATAATGTTCAAGTATCGCACCAGTCCCTTCAGTTTGTCAATTATGTAGCGCCAAACCCCCCCCCCCCCCCCCATGATAAATTTGAATTACGTTATTAATCAGTATTTCTTTTCTTTCCAATTGGTTCTTGACAGTGATTGTTCTTCATTGCTTCTGAGGATGATATCTTGCTCATCTGTTCATAACTGACAGTTTATGGCACAAAACGTGAATTTTCAGATATTTGATATTTTTTTTGCTAAAAATTGTGATCTTAAAAGGATTAGAAAATTGCTGAAATTCATGCTTAACTTCAACAATGATTACTTTTCAGCAACTTGACTGTTTGCACATAAAGTTATATCCCATTATTCCATTTGACAGTGAACCTTATGAAAAGATATGCAGCAGTTCCTTATCCACTGTATTTTTGAGAAATTTAAGGGTGACAAAGATCAACTAAATTCTTGTCCCGTCTGTCACACTTTTTATGAACTTTTTATCCTGCATAGACATCAATAATTGAATTTGTCTCACACTCTGTAATAATAACCTTTGACATTGCCCAAAATCATTTCTGCATATAACTCTTTGTCATTTCTTTGATAATGTCTATTATGAAGATACCTGCTGTAGTAAGAAGAGCTAAAATATATCTGACAAATGGAAGTTTACAATGAACCAGACAACTATTTATGTTATAGAGAGTTCACTGTAAGGCATTTATCATAATGGAACTGATCAATGTGACATAAAAAGAATTGCAATTTAAGATTTTCCCATTGGGACTCGGACTCGGACTCGGACTCGGATGTCCGGGACTCGGGACTCGGATGTCCGGGACTCGGACTCGGACTCGGACTCGACTCGGACTCCAGGGACTCGGTCTCGGACTCGGACTCGGACAGGGTGGACTCGACTACAGCACTGGTAATGGTGCAGGTTTTGGTTACTAAAATTCAGTCTGACCAAAACTGAACTCTCTTTACCAGAACTCAACTATCCCTTTTAATACAGAAATCCAATATCCGCCTGTGAAATTTATAAATCCCTCGCGCGTTCAGAGCTCTCAGCGCGGCTAGCGCTGGGGGAGATATAGCCAGTAAGCGAGCACCGCGTGTAAATAGTCCTCGTGGTCATTCGATATCTATGCCGGCGGCATAAATATATAATTTCGCAAATATATCAATTAGATTCGGATATTCCTATATTAGTACAATTATATTCTTTCACATTATTGGTAATAAGAGCTTCCATTTCATTTTTGTTTAGATGGGGGCGTTTCCAAAACCTGCCTTTACCTAAATCTAAAATCTAATTTAGACATCCAAGTTTTCGCGGCGCGCTTCGCGCGCGAACAGATGATCTCAGTTTGTAATTATGTGTGGGGCCGGGGGTTGGGGTACATATATTTATTAGTGTGTCAATTATTTGATTTAATCTTCGTGAAAATTATGTTGCAAATTTCTGATCGATCAAGACATATCATGCTTACACAGATGCAGTCAATCTTACTCCGGCGAATTTCCTATCCTTTCAGTGGGAGGGGGGACACCCCCACCCACACCCTCCCCCATTTCAAAACACGCTTTCCCATATAAAAATTCAAAAGTTCCCCACACCCTCCCCCCACTCACTCGATTCGCTCCCTCTCATTATCTCACTCGACCCGGCTCAAAGATGGCAACCCTGTGAGTGTGGTTGGGCATGAGCCCCTGCACAACAAAAATCGTGAGCCCCCTTAGGTCTTTGCCCAATTTTGCCCCAATTCACTCGGTCTCGAAATATTTTGGCAGGTGGTCTTGGCCGGGGAAAAATGTCATCCCCCAAGGTGTAAGAACCTGTCTACGCCACTGACCCCCAATAATTCAAATTTGAGTATCCCTTGACTTATAAATAATTATCTTCAGGGTTCCATCAGGATGATTGCAATCGACAGTATTTATCTATCAGGCTAGCATATATAGGCCTATACTTGGACAGTGCCCTCATCGATCATAACAGGATGCTGGGGATGCTTGCAATCTTCCAATCTCTAAACAGCTTATTCAAAAGCCAATTAAGTAAAAAGAAGTTAACTCTATATTCACATATTACAACATCTTTATATCTAGATATTACAAATCCCAAATCTTCGGGGGGCTCCGCCCCCTGGACCCACCCATAAGCTTCCCAATGTGGGTATCCCATGACTGATGCTATCCATCATAATGCTTGCAATATAGCCTATCTAGCAGGTTAAAGTTCATAGTGGACAAAGCTCAGCTCATATAGCCCCATAGCATGATGCTTGCAATGTGCACTTAATAATCTTCCAATTTCTAAACAGCTAAATTCAAAATCTTCTCCCCTCCCCCCCCCCCCCCCCCCCCCTCCCCCAGCCATAACAAACCGGGCACGCGGATGGGTTGTCGCTTCGCTCCCTCGTCAGAGATGGTCAAAATGATCAATCATCCCCCCCCCCCCCCCCCCATGGCGAGAAGAAATCGACGCCCTTGGGGTAGGTGCATGGCCAGGTATAGGGGCTCCTTAATTATGGCGCCGCGGCGCGGCCGCAAAGCCTAGCCTATATTGTTTTAGTTTTGCTTGCGAGTCTATTGTTTAGTGCAGATCTTGAATAGCTAAAAATCTAAAAGCTTCTGTGGCTCTGAGGCTCTCCCCGCTGTTTGTTGGTTATTATTATCATTATTTGTTTTTGTATCTATTTACAATTTGTTCTGGGGGTGGGCCGGGGGGGGGGGGGGGGGGGGGGCGTAGTGGTTAGGACCATTTTGTTTTTGTTTTTCCTTTCCTGACTGCATGGTCAAAAGGTTCCATGACATATGCTCCGCCGACATATGCTCCGCCAACAATTGCTCCGAAATATGCGACAAAAGCTCCGCGACAAATGCTCCGCGGCAAATGCTCCGCCGACATATGCTCCGCCGACAATTACTCCGCCGACAATTACTCCGCCGACAATTGCTCCGCCGACAATTACTCCGCCGACAAATGCTCCGCCGACAAATGCTCCGCCGACAATTGCTCCGCCGACAATTGCTCCGCCGACAGATGCTCCGAAGATGCGACAATTGCTCCGCGACAAATGCTCCGCGATATTTGCTCCGTCGACAAATGCTCCACCGACAAATGCTCCGCCGACAAATGCTCCTCCGACATTTGCTCCGCCGACATTTGCTCCGCCGACATTTGCTCCGCCGACAATTGCTCCGAAGATGCGACAATTGCTCCGCGACAAATGCTCCGCCGACTTTTGCTCCGCCGACATTTGCTCCATCGAAATTTGCTCCTATCTGGATATGATTTAAGTCCCAAAATGCAAAAGCTCTATATACCGTGGTGAAGGAGACACCCCACTTCACACCCTCCAATGGTGTTTAGGGCCCCCCCCCCCCCCCCACCCCCTTGGGCTGCCAAGAAAAACGCTGTAATGTTTTTTTTTCTGATCTTGACGAATAAAAATATAAAGCAAATGTAGTTTCTTATTTATATCTGCCTATTTATTCACTTTCAGTAGAAATTAATTTTTTCTATCTATCACTTATTACACATCAAACAAACTCTTGTAATGATGATGATTATCCTTAAATACATGCATACTGATGATGAGTGTGCATATTACACGGAGTAAGTGACTGGCAGGGGCATTAACTTGTTGGACGTTGTTATAAACTGCATCAATCATGGACCCCTTACGCAATTGCGAAATTCACTTAATGCTTAAAGGGGTAGTTTACTTTTTGTAGAGAGGGCACTGCACATCACAAGCTATGGTTTAGCCAAGATTCGTTAACCGTTGCAAAAGTTCCTTGAACGTTGCTAGAAAATTCGCAAACCATCGCAAACAGTTTGTCCTTGTCGCAAAGAAATTGTGAACATGTTCGAATCTTGGCCAAATCATAGATGTACGATCCATGGCTGGGCGTCGATCCGTAATTGATACCCATTGATCAATGAGGGGAATGAGTGGTCACATTCCAGTGTGACCACTACTTTAAGTAGTGGTCACATAGGACACGAATCCCCACGACTAGACCCACGAATGCAGTACGAATTGGTACAAATATATGGCAAGCCGTTTTTAACATTTATTCCTATTTCTTGATATCAAGAATTCAATTCTTGATATCAAGAAATAGGAATAAATGTTAAAATGGCTTGCCATAGATTTGTACCAATGCGTACTGCATTCGCGGGTCTAGTCGTGGGGATTCGTGCTCAGTGTGACCACTCCTTTAGTATCGACGCGCATGATCCATGGCGAAATCCCTAATTTGCAAAATTCGCAAACGTTCGCAAACGTTCGCCGCTCAGTGGGATAAGACCTTAAGCATTCGCCATTCAATGGGGTGCTTATAAATGAATCATATAGTCATTTGGTTAGAACGTTAGCGACATGTCTTAAAACCGTTTGCAGAGGCTTGGGACTGTTTTGCAACAGTTTGTGAAAAATACGTTCGTAAAGAAATTTTGAACATGTTGATTCTTTGCGACAAGAAAAACCGTTTGCGACGGTTTGTGAATTTTCTTGCAACCTTTAACAAACTTTTGCAACGGTTAACGAATCTTGGCGAAATCCCGCGATTTCGCTATATTCGTAAACGTTCACCAACGTTCGCCGCTCAATCGGAAAGGACCTTTAGGTTAGTCATTCCGAAGGTTGGTTATTGCAAACACTTCAAAATAAATTCTGCTATTTTATAATGCTATAGTGCCAATTAAAAAAATGAAATAAACTGAAATGTTGAATTGGTCTTGCCAAGGGAGGGGAAGGGGGAGAGGTATGCTTAAAGGGATAGTTGAGTTTCTCTTCACCAGAAATCAACCACAAATTTTAGTAACAAACCAGATTTCATTTTCGTATTGACGACCCTATTTTATTTTCGGACTAATATGGCGAAACTTCGGAATAATTGAACCTTCGGAATTACGAACCTCTTAAACTGAATTGTCGGCGGAGCAATTGTCGGCGGAGCAATTGTCGGTGGAGCAATTGTCGGCGGAGCAATTTTCGCGTCTTCGGAGCAATTGTCGCATCTTCGGAGCAATTGTCGGCGGAGCAAATGTCGGCGGAGCAATTGTCGGCGGAGCATTTGTCGGCGGAGCAAATGTCGCATCTTCGGAGCATCTGTCGGCGGAGCATTTGTCGGCGGAGCAAATGTCGGCGGAACAAATGTCGGAGGAGCATTTGTCGGCGGAGCATTTGTCGGTGGAGCATTTGTCGGCGGAGCAAATATCGCGGAGCATTTGTCGCGGAGCAATTGTCGCATCTTCGGAGCATCTGTCGGCGGAGCATTTGTCGGCGGAGCAATTGTCGGCGGAGCAATTGTCGGCGGAACATTTGTCGGCGGAGCAATTGTCGGCGGAGTAATTGTCGGCGGAGCAATTGTCGGCGGAGTAATTGTCGGCGGAGCATATGTCGGCGGAGCATTTGCCGCGGAGCATTTGTCGCGGAGCATATGTCGCATATTTCGGAGCAATTGTCGGCGGAGCATATGTCGGCGGAGCATATGTCGTGTCACCGGTCAAAATGCCCGTATGCGCGCACAAACAAAATAATGTTGGCTTCTTTTTTCACCGATCAACGTCGTTCAATCTAATCCAGGGCAGTCATGGATAGTCTACATTCGGCCTACAGTATATTCCGTGGATTATTTTATTTTCAAGAATAATTACATAATTATTAGAATAATTCCATATTTGATTTATATAAAAAAGGCGTTTGATTTCGATATCATCTTGTGTAATTAAATGTCTGGTGTTTGGTAAGAAATACAAATTTGATAATAAAAACATTAATAATTAGCTTGGAAGCCTATAATTACAAAGTCTTCACCAAAGACTATAAGCGCACACATGTTTTGCCTTCGCTTTGTTCGCTTGGTGCACCCGCTGAATTGGTTGATTTCTCACAAATTACTTCGAGATTCATTCCGACAGAATATAATACTAGCAAGGAGAAGACATCTTCAGATCACATTCGTCGACTGGAGCATCAAAATGCCGAAGAGAAATGTAAGAGATGGTCCTCGTGTTTGTTTTTGTAAACAATCAAATGTAGCAGTGCAGTGCCACCACTAGTCACAGTGCCAGTGGCAGTGCAGTGTCACTGTCAGTGACAGTGTGCAAGTAACAAAGAATCCGATAGGAGGGACTGCACTGTGGCTGTGCTGTATTGAAATTGTATACTTCGTCTAATCTTGTCTATAGACTATACTTATTTAGGTATCGGGTCAGGGGTTTAGATCACATTAGTATGTGGTTGTTGGCTGTTGACTGTTGTGATGGTCGTTGTTGATGATGATTGATAAACGTAATGGCATAAAGCCATAAATAATTTATAATGCCATTATTGGCTAGTCCAAGCACGCCTGACTCGCGATGTACACTAGAGAATGGGAAACTGTATGGGCAAGTATGCCCAAAAGTCACACTGCAGTATAGCAGTAGTGACTTCACTAACCCCCCTTTTTTTTGGTAGGACTGTATATGACGTTAAATTAATCACTGTGTGTTTTGTATTTTCTCACCTAACTTTGCCGATCTTGCTAGAAGTAGATGACAGCTTTAAAATCCTCCATTTGGTGGCGTCACGTTGCCCCTAGCTATTTTGAAATGGGCTTCAAAGTTGTTCGTTGGTCCTTAACTCAAGTGCCCCCAAATTTATGATCTAATGTGCACAATAAGTGTGCTTAAAATTATACATATGATACGGTACTTACCACCGATTAGATGATACATATGTGATGCAACTATGGGTAGCAATGTTACACAAAAAATAAAAATGCATGCAAACCATATCAAGCTGCCCCTCATTTTGATCGGTGTGACCTCCTCTATCATTTAAAGTGACGGTTTTTTAACGATAATGCATATTATGCAAATTAGCGCTCATTAATTATGCGCATATGTGAAAAAGCACCTGCCGGCAAATTTTCTTAAAAGAAATCACTCAAATTATTCAATAATTCATATAATTATCATTTCATTTTACTGAAATATTAATAATTAAGCACTTTATGAGCTACAAAATGTAATAACCTGAACTTAAAACAGTTTTAAGGGTCAAACATACTATTTAGCATTGAAAAATTAGCATGTATGCACTGATATTATGACCTTCCTAGCCATCCCTCCGTGGTAGAATAACAAACCAACCCCATTAACAAAATGGAGAAGTCCAGTACTGTAGTGCGCATGCGCACAACGTAGCGTACACAATTGGGGATTGGCATGTACCATTATATAACGGGTAGGCTATAATGAAGGCTGGTGACATTGCACACAAAAATTGCTTTGCGCGGTAATGTGCAGAAAAAAAAATACGAACGGCAAATTATTTCTCTTAGAAAACTATTATAAGAAGACAAATCCACCTCCATTTTACTCCCTGGGTCCTATATAAGGCCGATATTTAGACAAAAACTCACTTTTTGCCGGTTTTTTCCATCGATGAAGATTAGCTTCGATTTCTGGAATTATATCATCGCCTTCAATGCACAATAAATTGTTGAAAGCAGACTTAATTTCCCTAGTAACGATATCCGGTACCCACAATTCCTTGTAAAACTCGCAAATCACGATAAAAACAAGAAAATTCGAGATACCCGAAGAGTCCACAAATCCAAGATGGCGGACGGCGTAATTTTGCCGTTCGCTCGCTACTATCCCCCAAAATTCCGAATTTCACAATAAAAACTCGCTGGACACAAAAATAATGAGCAATATGAAAAAGATGAGTATCTATTCATTTCAGAAAGGTAAGATAAAGTAAGTTTGATGAATGCAGCAATTGGATGATGATGGATTTAAAAAGCATTTGTTACACAGTGACAGATACAAAGTTCGTAAATGTACGATAATGTGACATGGGGTGGATCAGAATGATGATTTTTCGCTCCATTCCGCATCAAAATGAGTGATTTATGCACCTCCTCGACTTCTATCTGTGTTGTATCGCGACTTCTGAACGATCGATGATCGCGCGAACGGTCTCCATTCAAGTACCGCGCGCGTCCGCCGAATAGACGGCAGATCTGACTGACTCGTGCGTTAAGTGGTCGTAACGGTAATCGATCGTTCAGAAGTCGCGATACAACACAGATAGAAGTCGATGATGTGCATAAATCACTCATTTTGATGCGGAATGGAGCGAAAAATCATCATTCTGATCCACCCCATAGTTGCATCACATATGTATCATCTAATCGGTGGTAAGTACCGTATCATATGTATAATTTTAAGCACACTTATTGTGCACATTAGATCATAAATTCGGGGGCACTATCAGCCCGACCTTGAACGCTAGCGCTCAGTGCTAGCGTTCACTTGAGTTAGTTGGTCCTGAACTGCACGTCAATCCAGCATCAAAGCACACGTGAAAATGGCGTTCACTGTGCACGCTAGCGCATTTGTACATACGTCATCAATCATACGAACTTGTTTTGGTCGGAAGCAAGGCTCATCATCGACTGTTAAAACTGCAAAGTAAAAATGTATAATTTAATTTAATGTGTGTACGTTTTTTCATAAAAAATAAATATATTCCATCGTATTTTATTTAATTCTATTCAAAAATTAGTCGTTACAATTTTTAAAACCATATTCTTGAAAAGTTTGAAAAACAACAATTCGCAAGCAAAATACGGTAGTTTCATCTCAAGCGCACTCAGTGGCACACACTTTATTTCCGATTTGACAGGCATACAATAATGTGCGTAAGTAATTTACAACGTATCAATTCCTGGCTGGACGAAGACTTCCTAACGAAAGGTCATTTCAGCAACACACTTTTCACGGTACTTCCGTCGCAAGCATGTGCGATGATCAGCGCTCGACGCGACTGCATGGCAAATGAACGTGAAATATTGGCTGATTCATAGCAAGAAAAGTGGGTAAGTATCAAAAACACATCTTTCAATGATTTAATTTCACCTTATAGATTACCAAGGTCAGTTAATAAACGGAATGAATAAACGGGGGGAAACCATACCTTACGTTTTGATGTAGGTATGGATGTGGGTACCTGTATAGGTACCCACATGTAATGGGGATGAGTCCAAGGAGACTAAACTCTAAATGTAGAGATATTTACATTAACATTTGGACGTTTTTTTTTTTAACATGTCATACCTTTAGTCCTAGTCCATAGTGTACACATTCTGTATGTAGCCACTTATCCACCCCAAAAACCCTCCAATTTGGTTGGAAATATTTCGGCTACTCACCTGAATTTTCACGACTAGGCAGATGTTAACTCTCTTTCTGCAATTGTGCTGTCCCAAATACGTTTACAAGTTGTAATTCTGGTAAAATTAACACTTTTCCGAGGTAAACACAGCCCGATGTTTGATGACCAAGAATTCCCGTAACATGCTATTCAACGCAATTGCACATAGTATTGTATTCGCCGTGTGTATAGACATTTGCATAACACACGGCTCGCGAATATAATACCGTTGCATGTATAACCTGTACGCGCGTGCGCCGTATCCTCTATATATTTACAGAACCATTTACCAAGTCCACTTCGCGGTCCAAGTAGGTTTCACATCTACAAAGTAAATGGTTCACTCAGGTGAACCATTTACACACAATATATGCAAATGCGCTGGAGATAACAATACCACCCATTCGTACACTGTTGCCGGTTCACTGGCGTGTTTTAGGACGCATCGGTAAGGAAAACGGACGGGAAATAATCATTTTATTTCTACATTTTGCGATCTTCAAAACAACAAAGTCGGTAATTATTATTAAAGTATATTAATTGTGGATCACATAAACAAAACATTTTTTTGCATTTGCTGGTAAATTGAGGGAGAAATCAGCCGACAAAAAAAAATGTTTCCGTTGGATAGTGCAGCGGGCGGAAGAGTTTGATCTCCGCACAACCCTATTGTAATGAACCTATGTGTGGTAGGTTTCACCTTTTTCCCACTCTCACATTCCTTCTCTTTCTCACTTCTTTTGTACTCCAGCAATCCATGAATGGATTGTGCCCGTTTTGGCTTAACTGCAGAATACCCCACCACGATCCAATATGATCGTTGGTCAGCCAACACAACGATCTTTAGCTAGCTAGCAATATGCGTACGAGTATATGCATGATCGTGTTGGCCTGGTTATGCAGCGCGCGCAGCGCAGCGC
Organism: Echinarachnius parma; assembly: GCA_037951105.1. NCBI lineage: Eukaryota > Metazoa > Echinodermata > Echinoidea > Clypeasteroida > Echinarachniidae > Echinarachnius > Echinarachnius parma. The sequence continues at coordinate 164,967 of JBAMJV010002391.1, read as the reverse complement.
GCGCAGTGTATGAGCATCGCATGAAGTGCAGGTGATGTGGGGAGGCTAGAGGCGAGGCTATAGGGCAGACTGCCAACGATCGACCCACGATGTGCATGTGAGCGGGGATAGTGTTTTCAGAACATCGTTGGCATGCATAATTACCAACGAACTAAGCTATGATATTGACTGCCAACGATCCCCAACGATCAACCCACGATGTGAGGGATAGTGTTTGCAGAACATCGTTGGCATACAACGAACTAAGCTATGATATTGACTGCCAACTATCCCCAACGATCAACCCACGATCCCCAACGATCAACCCACGATGTGAGGCATATTGTTTTCCCGTGTTTTCCAGGGACCGCGGAACACCCCCCCCCCCCCCCACTTTTTTGGCTAAAAACAAAGAAATACATAAGCATATATAATAAAGAAATACATTACAGTTCATTTGTGATCAGCCCCCCCCCCCCCCCCCCCCCCCTTTCAAAACCATTCCGCGGCCCCTGTTTTCTGAACATAGTTGGCATAATTACCAACGAACTAATATATTGATTGGAATGACTGCCAACGATCAACCCACGATGTGAGGGATAGTTTAGTTTCATAGAAGCCTATGCCCTAGGGCCTAGACTATTATATGGGCTATAATGTATACAGGATCACGTGGATCCATATCGATGCAAGTCTCTATCTTTCCTCGACATGCCCTTTAAAAATACGTTACGAGTATTATGTTCACTATTTTATACAACTTTAACACTCACGATAGGAGTTGCAAATGTCTGAAATCTTAAAGCTTCCGGGTGGCTCCGCCCCCGTGGACCCCCATTATTGTCCCTAAAAGTCATGTTTTCGAGCCATCAAGACACTTTCATTGAGCGCATAATAAAAATTCCGGGCATGCCAATCCAATTTGGGGCTTTTAGCTCTCTCAGTGCAGGTCACTCTGATAACATTTTCAAATTTCACCCCCCCCCCCCCCCAAATCGCACAAACGGATCGACAACCCTGTATCAACAAATCGACAAATTCATACGGAAGATAATAATGGCGCGGTTTGGACTAAGGTGGGGGCTTTTGTTAGAGTATTGTAATAAACAAAACAACGAATTCATACGAAAGGACTAAGGGGGGGGGGGGGGGGGGGGTTGTTGAAGTATTATTATATGCAATTCAACAAATTGACACAGAAGATATTAATGGCGGGGTTTGGAAAAGGGTGGGGGTTTTGTTTCTGGTATAACAAATCGACAAATTCATACGGAAGATAATCACAAAACAAATTAACACGAAAGATCATAATGGCGGGGTTTGGACTAAGCTTGGGGCTTTAGTTAAAGTATTATTATAAGCAAATCAACAAATTCATACGGAAGATAATAACTTTAACAAAACAAATTAATACGGAAGATAATAATGGCGCGGTTTGGACTAAGGTGGGGGCTTTTGTTAGAGTATTATAATTAAAAAAATCAACGAATTCATACGAAAGGACTAAGGAGGTGCAGGGTTGTAAAAGTATTATTATATGCAAATCAACAAATTGAAACGGTAGATATAAATGGCGGGGTTTGGAATGGGGGGGGGGGGGGGGTAATTGTTACGTGTATAACAAATCGACAAATTCATACAGAAGATAATCATTTGAACAAAACAAATTAACATGAAAGATCATAATGGCGGGGGTTGGAATAAGCTTGGGGCTTTAGTTATCTAGAGTATTATTCTAAGCAAATCAGCGAATTCATACGGAAGATAATAATTTAAACAAAACAAATTCATACGGAAGATAATAACTTTAACAAAACAAATTAATACGGAAGATAATAATGGCGCGGTTGGACTAAGGTGGGGGCTTTAGTTAGAGTATTATTATAAGCAAATCAACGAATTCATACGGAAGATAGTAATTTAAACAAAACAAATTCATACGGAAGATAATAACATTAACAAAACAAATTAATACGGAAGATAATAATGGCGCGGTTTGGACTAAGGTGGGGGCTTTTGTTAGAGTATTATCATAAACTAAAAAAAAATCATCAACGAATTCATACGAAAGGACTAAGGAGGTGGAGGGTTGTTAAAGGATTATTGCAAATCAACAAATTGATACGGAAGCTAATAATGGCGGGGTTTGGACTAAGCTTGAGGCTTTAGTTAGAGTATTAATATTATAAGCAAATCAACGAATTCATACGGAAGATACTAATTTAAAGAAAACAAATTCATATACGGAACATAATAATGGCGCGGTTTGGACTAAGGTGGGGGCTTTTGTTAGAGTATTATAATAAACAAAAATCATCAACGAATTCATACGAAAGGACTAAGGAGGTTGAGGGTTGTTAAAGGATTATTATATGCAAATCAACAAATTGATACGGAAGATTATAATGCCGGGGTTTAGACTAAGCTTGGGGCTTTAGTTAGAGTATTATTCTAAGCAAATCAACGAATTCATACGGAAGATAATAATTTAAACAAAACAAATTCATACGGAAGATAATAACTTTAACAAAACAAATTAATACGGAAGATAATAATGGCGCGGTTGGACTAAAGTGGGGGCTTTAGTTAAGAGTATTATAAGCAAATCAACGAATTCATACGGAAGATAATAATTTAAACAAAACAAATTCATACGGAAGATAATAACTGTAATAAAACAAATTAATACAGAAGATAATAATGGCGCGGTTTGGACTAAGGTGGGAGCTTTTGTTAGAGTATTATAATAAACAAAAATCATCGACGAATTCATACGAAAGGACTAAGGAGGTGGAGGGTTGTTAAAGGATTATTATATGCAAATCAAAAAAATGATACGGAAGATAATAATGGCGGGGTTTGGACTAAGCTTTGGGGCTTTAGTTAGAGTACATTATTATTATAAGCAAATCAACGAATTCATACGGAAGATAATAATTTAAACAAAACAAAGTCATATACGGAACATAATAATGGCGCGGTTTGGACTAAGGTTGGAGCTTTTTTTAGAGTATTATAATAAACAAAAACACAAATTCATACGAAAGGACTAAGGAGGTGGAGGGTTGTTAAATGATTATTATAATTATGCAAATCAAAAAATTGATACGGAAGATAATAATGGCGGGGTTTAGACTAAGCTTGGGGCTTTAGTTAGAGTATTATTCTAAGCAAATCAACGAATTCATACGGAAGATAGTAACTTTAACAAAACAAATTAATACGGAAGATAATAATGGCGCGGTTGGACTAAGGTGGGGGCTTTAGTTAGAGTATTATTGGGCAAGTCCAAGGTATTTGTTCCCAAGAGGGTGAATTTTCATATTCACCCAATTGAGTGAAACTTGATATCATTTTAAAGCTAAGATATTGAATTTTAATAATTTGAAGAAAAAAAATTAAAAGCTTGTCTCCAATAAATAGTTAGAATAAAATATATTTGCATAATATGTAAATCGTCGTAACACGCGGGACATATGAATAAAAGACAAATTAAATCATATTTAAAATGTTTGTAATGATTCTTTACTTATTATTGGCTTGACCTGATGTCATTACCAGAAGGAAGTTGGATCATAATTTTCAGCTTGTTATCTCATTCAATATGCATATTAGATGCATTCCAAATTTAGCATGTCCCGCGCGTTACATTTTTACATCTTATTGTTTCGATTACTCGTTAATCAAAAGGTTTATTTTTCTGAAACTCTACAGAGTTCTAATTTACCTTGGGGGACATCCATAACATATCAACAAAAAGTTATCATATTTACCTAATTTACATAAATCAATTTTTAGATTTTGTAACACGCGGGACATTTTGTAACGCGTGGGACAATCTATACAGTAAAGCAATAGGTTTTTGAAAATCCTGTTTTGGCCTATTGGTTTATTTACGATCATTCCGTAACACGAGAGGATATTTGCCTGCCACTTAACAAGTTTTTTCTATGAAGTCTTGCGCAACTTTTGAGACCAAATTCATGACAAAAATTTGTACCCTTACAAAGGCACATGACTTTTTCGAAGTGGAAGTCAATCTGGAAATTGCATAATTTGGTGATTTATGTACAATTCCTATGGAAAAGGTGTTTTTTCATAGGATTGATAAAAACTCAATAATTTCTCATTTTAATCACTGCAAATAATTGATTTTAGGATAAAAATTGTTTGACAGTGGTGAATAATTGATTTCTTTCTTAAAAAGATGTAAAAATGGAAGTTGAAAAACAAAGAAATACATAAGAATTTCCCAAAACAAAGAAAAACATGAAGAAAATATTTGCTTTTGCAACTTTTGTTTTTAAATGTTGTTAGGAAATGTCTTAAAGAACATTTATGCACAAGATGATCATTTTCGAAGCACAAATTCTTGATATATCTATAATAAGGGCAAATTGGGGGGTGGGCCTATGTAAAACGCATGGTAGAAAAATGTCCCGCGTGTTACATGTCCCGCGTGTTACAATACAATCTTTTTTCAAATTGACCCTGTGTGAAACTCTAAAGTTTTGAGATGATGAAATTTCATATTCTGGTAGAGCACAAGATGCAAATTAAGACCATACCAAGCATGTTTCGATATTGTATATAAATTCAGAGGAATTCACATTCAAAGTCAAAGTTTAAAAATACCAACTTTCTCTGGTCCCGCGTGTTACGCTAGCAAAAAGTCGCATAAATTATTAATGCATGGGGGATTTCATTTTTTTTTTTTGGCGTTTGATAGAATTTGCTCTAAAGCATCTAAAATGTAAAACAAATTGGTGTTTCAATATTTCTTATAAGAGTAAGCTCTCTTTATCGCTCTGATGTCCCGCGCGTTACAGCTACAAAATAGCAAAATAGCAAATCAACGAATGCATACGGAAGACAATAATTTAAACAAAACAAATTAATACGGAAGATAATAACTTTAACAAAACAAATTAATACGGAAGATAATAATGGCGCGGTTGGACTAAGGTGGGGGCTTTAGTTAGAGTATTATTATAAGCAAATCAACGAATTCATACGGAAGATAATAATTTAAACAAAACAAATTCATACGGAAGATAATAAATTTAATAAAACAAATTAATACGGAAGATAATAATGGCGCGGTTTGGACTAAGGTGGGGGCTTTTGTTAGAGTATTATGATAAAAAAAATCAACAAATTCATACAAAAGGACTAAGTAGGTGGAGGGTTGTTAAAGTATTATTATATGCAAATCAACAAATTGAAACGGATATAAATGGCGGGTATTGGAATAAGGGGGGGGGGGGGGGAGGTTTGTTACTGGTATAACAAATCAACAAATTCATACAGAAGACATACAGAAAACAAAACAAATTAACACGAAAGATCATAATGGCAGGGGTAGGACTAAGCTTGGGGCTTTAGTATTATTATAAACAAATCAACGAATTCATGAGGAAGATAGTAATTTAAACAAAACAAATTCATACGGAAGATAATAACTTTAACAAAACGGATAATAATGGCGCGGTTTGGACTAAGGTGGGGGCTTTTGTTAGAGTATTATAATAAAAACAAAAAATCATCAACGAATTCATACGAAAGGACTAAGGAGGTGGAGGGTTGTTATTTAAAGTATTATTATATGTGACCGGCTCTGTCACTTTGGGTAATTCATCGGGAATATCAAAATTGAGATTGTTAGTGTTTTGAATTCTCTAGGATTTCAGCTTTAAAATGATATACAACTTGATAAGTATGAGTTTCTTGAAGGCTAGAAAAACGCAAATTAATAACATGGACCAGAGCCCCGTGATTTGTCAAACAACGGAGAAAATCGCTTCTAAAGTTTTCCATCCATTCAGAAAAGCATTCTCACACACCGAGCGAGAAGTTGAACGGTTCGCTTTCACCTTTCCGCTTTTCGTAATCGATCAGCAAACGAAATAATACATGCGCAGTTATACTGTTATTCATCGGCCAATCAGCAACGCTTTCGCCGGTATTACGTAATTGTACAAAGCCTCAGCTGATCGACAAACTAGCCCATGTGCTGCCCTTTGATGTGCATGTATTACAACCGCGGTGTATTGTACCGCCACAAACCACCGCTGTACCACCGGTAGACAAAAGAAAAGCGCAGTTTGATACCGTATGATATGGTACGCTGCACACGCACACTGCACACTTGCGGCATGCCCAGCGCGATTCAATAGAATTATAAGCAAACCAACTACTCGTTTACTATACAGTAAGTTAAATGCCGCGAACGCTTCCCGGAAATGTACAACACACGGACAATACAACTCTATTCAGGTTAGTCTGACCAATCTCTGTACAGCTACAGTGCTTTCTTCTTGCAGCTAGCTCGCCGCGGCGGTACGGTCGAATCACACACACATAGCTGGCGCGTTCGTTTCACAATCGATCATGATCAGCCAGCGCGGATTTACTGAGTTTCTGGTCGAAACCGAAATGAAGGTTGCTTAGAAAAATCGTTATTTACGGCATGAAAAATTTGATTAAGGACCTGAAATTTTCAGAGAATGTAGATGAAACATGTAAGTATCAAATCCCATAAAGTTAAAAATTTCAGCCAAAGACAATATTTTATGATTTTGAGGCTCTAAGTCCTAAGGACCCATCCCGACTTTACACCCATTCTCTGGGAGCCGGTCTCATATGAAAATCAACAAATTGATACGGAAGATAATAATGGCGGGGTTTGGACTAAGCTTTGGGGCTTTAGTTAGAGTATGTTATTATTATAAGCAAATCAACGAATTCATACGCAAGATAATAATTTAAACAAAACAAATTCATACGGAAGATAACGAAAACAAATTAATACCTTTAACAAAACGGATAATAATGGCGCGGTTTTGGACTAAGGTGGGGGCTTTTTTTTTAGAGTATTATGATAAAAAAAACATTCATACGAAATGACTAGGGGGGGGGGGGTTGTTGAAGTATTATTATATGCAAATCAATAAATTGAAACGGAAGATAATAATGGCGGGGTTTAGACTAAGCTTGGGGCTTCAGTTAGAGTATTATTCTAAGCAAATCAACAAATTCATACGGAAGATAATAATTTCAACAAAACAAATTAATACAGAAGATAATAATTGCGGGGTTCAAAGGTGGGGATTTTTGATAACAAATCGACAAATTCATTATGGAAGATAATAATGGCGAGGTTCGGACTAATTAGGTGGGGCCATGCCCTCACATAGTTGGCAGTGTTGGCCTGCCTTCACATCATTGGCATTGTTGGCAGTGTTGGCCTGCCTTCACATCGTTGGCATTGTTGGCAGTGTTGGCCTGCCTTCACATCGTTGGCATTGTTGGCAGTGTTGGTCATCCTTCACATCGTTGGCATTGTTGGCAGTGTTGGTCATCCTTCACATCGTTGGCATTGTTGGCAGTGTTGGTCATCCTTCACATCGTTGGCATTGTTGGCAGTGTTGGTCATCCTTCACATCGTTGGCATTGTTGGCACTGTTGGTCATCCTTCACATCGTTGGCATTGTTGGCAGTGTTGGTCATCATTCACATCGTTGGCATTGTTGGCAGTGTTGGTCATCCTTCACATCGTTGGCATTGTTGGCAGTGTTGGTCATCCTTCACATCGTTGGCATTGTTGGCAGTGTTGGTCATCCTTCACATCGTTGGCAGTGTTGGTCATCCTTCACATCGTTAGCATTGTTGGCAGTGTTGGTCATCCTTCACATAGTTGGCATTGTTGGCAGTGTTGGTCATCCTTCACATCGTTGGCATTGTTGGCAGTGTTGGTCATCCTTCACATAGTTGGCATTGTTGGCAGTGTTGGTCATCCTTCACATCGTTGGCATTGTTGGCAGTGTTGGTCATCCTTCACATCGTTGGCATTGTTGGCAGTGTTAGTCATCCTTCACATCGTTGGCATTGTTGGCAGTGTTGGTCATCCTTCACATCGTTGGCATTGTTGGCAGTGTTGGTCATCCTTCACATCGTTGGCATTGTTGGCAGTGTTGGTCATCCTTCACATCGTTGGCATTGTTGGCAGTGTTGGTCATCCTTCACATCGTTGGCAGTGTTGGTCATCCTTCACATCGTTGGCATTGTTGGCAGTGTTGGCCTGCCTTCACATCGTTGGCATTGTTGGCAGTGTTGGTCATCCTTCACATCGTTGGCATTGTTGGCAGTGTTGGTCATCCTTCACATCGTTGGCATTGTTGGCAGTGTTGGTCATCCTTCACATCGTTGGCAGTGTTGGTCATCATTCACATCGTTGGCATTGTTGGCAGTGTTGGTCATCCTTCACATCGTTGGCATTGTTGGCAGTGTTGGTCATCCTTCACATCGTTGGCATTGTTGGCAGTGTTGGCCTGCCTTCACATCGTTGGCATTGATGACATGTGATAGGCATGCCTTCAGATCGTTGGCTGTCCAACGATCATGCTGTCAGCAGTGGTGGGGTATTCTGCAGTTGTTCCCCCGTTTTTATTATTTTTTTTCTTCTCCTTTCTGACTCAAAAATGTTCTGCTATACTCACCAAATCTGCATTTTCAGCGGGAAAAATTTGTGAGTTGGGCTTCCTTCATGAACTAGCAGGAAATGGCCGCGTACACACGCCACCTATGGCTGGCTATGGCATAACATTAACTAGGAGTCTTTTACAAGGCGCACTTGAATGTATACTTGGTAGATCGACAGATCTATCGCTTTCATGGCCTTTTTGACATTATTATTGTTATTTTCACTGTCGGCATTCTAGCGATAGACGCTACCCATACACTTTGCCTTCAAGGAACTACAGCGTCTAGATGGCCTAATTTTCACAATTCGGCTCTCTATATGTAATTTTTCCTGAAGAAAAAGAATTTGACAGTCATTTCTCATGAATTCAATCAATTTTGGGGTAATTAGTAAATATCTAATTGTCCTGGGAACGCCCCATTTAAATAGCCAAAATGTGACGTCATCTAAAGAACGGACTAATGAACTAAATTCTGTAGATGACGCGTCATGACGTAAGCCAATGAATTGTCAATCACATGTCGATCACATTGCCGATTCCGGACCCTAAATGTGGGTGGGGCGTAAACTGGCTGCTAAGTGAGATTTGGCATCAGAAAACTAGTCTTAAATCACTACTGTGTTTATTTTCATGGATTTTTTTTCGGCAGACCTATGTTTCAAGTCATCAATTATGGAATAAGTGTCAAAGTACGTTGTATTCTTTAGGTCCTTTAAGAGGCAAGAACACCGTAACTCTGCAGTAAAAGTTACTTACGGAAAATCTTTTTTTTTTGCACATAAAACACAACATATTTAGTATTTTGCGCGACATTTGTAGCCCTATCAATACATTTAGGGCTGCTATAATACTTTAACTCACCGATCTCGTGTGTCGCTATACATGTCATTCTATAATTACGGCGATTTGGTAGATTTTACAACGATTTTCCATCACTCTTCGCCGTTCAAACTGCCGTTATCGTACACAGATGCAATAATTACGTCATCGTACGGTATCGCTAGCGTGCACAAAAAAAAAAAAAAAAAAAAAAAACGACTCAAAATTAAAATGAGTTGTTTGACTTGACAAACTGTTAACGCTACATTTTGTGGGCCAGTGATTCCAATAATTATTTGGTAGCGGTAACAGTTTGTCAAGTCAAACAACTCATTTTAATTTTGCGTCGTTTTTTTTTTTTTTTTTTTTTTTTGTGTGCACGCTAGCGATACCGTACGATGACGTAATTATTGCATCTGTGTGCGATAACGGCAGTTTGAATGGCGAAGAGTGATTTTGTTCGTTAATCCGAAAATTAAATAGGGTTCGTTAATCCGAACATTAGTTGCATTATTCCGAAGGTTCGTTATTCCGAAGGTTCGTTATTCCGAAGGTTCGCTATTCCTAAAATGAAATCGGGTTCGTTATTCCGAAGGTTCGTTATTCCGAAGGTCCGTTATTCCGAGGGTTCGTTATTCCGAAGGTTCGCTATTCCTAAAATGAAATCGGGTTCGTTAATCCGAAAATGAAGTTGGGTTTGTTATAATGCTATAATTTCATATTAAGAGATAAAATAAACTTATGTTTTGATAACTAAATGTTTGATTGGTCTGGCCAAGGGAGGGAAAGGGGGAGGGGTATGCTTAATGCAGGCTGTAAATTAAATAAACAAAACACAAACTATAGTATTATAACAAGCCCGATTTAATTTTCGGAATAACTAACCCGATTTTATTTTCGGATCAACGAACCTTCGGAATAACGAACCTTCGGAATAATGAACCCGATTTTATTTTCGGATCAACGAACCTTCGGAATAACGAACCTTCGGAATAATGAACCCGATTTTATTTTCGGATCAACGAACCTTCGGAATAACGAACCTTCGGAATAACGAACCTTCGGAATAGTGAACCTTCGGAATAACGAACCTTCGGAATAACGAACCTTCGGAATAACGAACCTTCGGAATAACTGAACCTTCGGAATAACAAACCTTCGGAATAACGGACTGTAACCATAAAAACTAGTGTGGTTTCACATTTATGGACAAACAAGTGAATAATTATGAGAATTTATTTTATAACTTGAAATTGTATTGCAGAAAGAAAGTGAAGCCAGCAATGGAGATGTGAGTCCCCCCAAGAAGGCCAAAGAAACCAATCAAGAAACAAAGGTAATATTTGTCAGTATTGTTCATAGTAATTAACAACTATGTAACATTACAAATTTTTCTAATGTACTGTATGTATTTCTTTTGGGGGGGAATTTCATTTGTATTTCTTTGTTGTTTTATTGAATTGCAGTGATAAGAATGACAAATAATGATTAGAAAGCTTTGTGTATTCTAGGATAAAAGAGCAATTTTCATAGGATTTGTACACAAATCTCCAAATAAAGAGATTTGGGCCGAAATTTGCTTACAAAAGGTCATGTGACTTCAGAGAGGTATACTCGGGTCATCTCAAATTGGGCATCGAGAGGGGGGGGGGGGGTAAACTGGAAGTTGTTACTAGTACACATTCAATTGTATTTTATAATATAGAAATCATGTTATTTGTCAACTTTGGGCAAGCCGCCAAACACGATTTCAACCACAATTCTGCCAGAGAAATATTTAAGATCAAAAGCTTCGTAGAGTTTACTATTCCACAATTTTTTATCAATTCAAATGAAACTTATTATACGTGTGTGTGTTAGTGGGTGCATATTGGATAGGACATTTAACCCTAATAAGGCCGGTGGGGGGGGGGGGGGGGGGGGGGGGGGGGGGGCCGTAATAGCCCCCCCCCCCCCCTCCGCAATTTTTTTTATTGCTCAAAAACGTGGTAAGATGACGCGCCGCTGCTTGGTGACTTTTTTCTTTTGGGTCTTGCACATATTTTAAAACAAAAAATTTGGAAATCGGACCGACCGTTACGAAGTCACGTGACCTTTTGTCTATGCATGTCAGCCCGAAAATCGCTCAACTTCGTGATTTGTGTACAAAACATATGGAAATATCAGTTTTCGTAAAAAGAGGTATATCATTGGTTATTTGGTCTTGTTTACATTTCATATGTTTGTTTTGGGGTTCAAAATAGTTGAATTATAGTTAGAAATAAAATTAAAAAGTTAAAAAAACAAAGAAATACATAAGAAATTATAAAAACAATAGAAAACATAAGGAAGAACCTGGCTCTTCCAAATTTTTTTGTCGCATTATTATTCCAAATGCTCTAAAGAATATATGTAGTGAAAACCAATGTTTAATTATGAATATATATATGATTTATGGGTAAAAATATTAATGTTATGACCGTATTTGCATAAATTACCATAAATATGCAAATTATTGAATTTTAAAAAAAATTAAAATTAGCATTGTATTCTATACACTTCACTCATCATGCGTGCAAATTTTCACGGCGATCGGCCGCTTCCGCGGCCGAGATCTTAGGGGGGGGCCATAATGGCCCCCCCCCCCCCCCCCCCCGGCCTGCTGAAGACCTCAAATAGCCCGGCCTTTTTAGGGTTAAAGGTAACCCCTTTTTTCTAAGAAGCGTTGTGGAGCTTTTTACTCTCACAGATTCCAATGATATTTGACATACAGTCACCACCCCATTAGGGTCCTGACGCACATATAAATCTGTGTATAGTGACCACAAAATTAGCACTTGACCGACCAAGGCATCGACTCGGTCACCTCTGGTCGCTCAAGTCTCCAATTCTGAGCATGTCAATGCATTTACACAAACTTTTAAGATGACTTCAGACAGATGCTTAATTACCGACACCAAGTGCTTTGGACTTGTAACATAGAGTATTTGTGCCCTTCAGTAGGCCTACCTGATGCTGATAGTGATAAGGCACTTAACATCACAACAGAATTTGACATCTAACAAATATACTCCGCAAAAAAAGAAACTGGACACTTGTATAAGACTAAATATTTCATATTAATTAACGACATAATATATGATATTGTATATCAAATTAAAGATAAAATGACCCTCTTCAATATTGACATGAATTCCAGATGAAATAATTCATGCATGACTTATCACGGTCAATTTACCACAGCAAGGTCTGTTTTCAAAAATATGGAACATCCACTCAACCATGCAAATGTTGCTAAGCATAATCTAAAACGCTAAATTCATGACATGACATAATTTGTCATTACAAATGTGACCTTTTCTATCTTCATCTCAAAAAAAAAGTATAAGTTAAGACAAATTGTGAACATTATAGGTTTTATTTTTTATCCAAACGTAACAAAATGGGGAATTCCATGGCAAAGGTTTATCAGTCAAAACTACAGTTTGTGCCCTGATTTCAGCATGAAAAATGGTATAAATTTTTCTCAAGAATTCTATGGTAGTCCAAAGATTTTAAAAACCTGATGTCACCCTTGGGTCAATCCACGTCAAATCACCCAATTTTCAGAGAAATGTTCACCCGACCCCCTTCAATTTTGCTAAAATTCGCAGCAAATGTTCCCCCAAGTGTCTCACGGAAAATTCTGAAATATTTTGCACCAAGGTCAAACGGTTGCTAAGATATGGCCTCACCTAGCAACCAATGCGCGATTCTTAAAAGGTGAAAGGTGTTATACAAAAATCAGCCATTTTCAACTCCCCCTCACAGCTAAAGTGAATGAGGGAGCAAGCAAAATTGTTGTAAGTTGAAAGAACCTTATTATCTGTAAAAGTAAAAATAAAAAAAAATCTGCTACGAAATTTCATTTTCGCGTACGAGGTCATCAAAAATGACCTTAAAGGGATAGTTGAGTTCTGGTAAGGAGAGTACAGTTTTAGTGAAACTGAATTTTAGTACCCAAAACCTGCATCATTACATTACAAACTAATAGTTATAACTAGAAAGGAACACAAAATTACAAATGACGTAGTAAAGATCATGTTATCATTCAAAAAGAGCCGTTAAAACGTAAGAGGGCGCTCTCTAAACACTCATCGGTTTTAAACATTTTGAATAAAATATTGTGCATGTGATGCTTTGTTGAAATAGTGATTAGATAGAGAAATAACCAACAACTATTTAAATACCTATTTTGTAACTTTTTGAAAAGAGGAAGCATTTTTTTGAATTTTTAACGGCTGGTTCAAAATTCTCTAATAAACCCGGAGCCCAAATTGTTATATTTATGGATATTTCAGCCGTTTCTGAACCGATTTTTATCAAACAAAGATGATTTTATTGTTTAAATATTATGCTCTTTCAAATTTTACACTCAGTTTTTCATTACCTCACAAACCAATTAAGTAGTCTAGCGCCCTCTCTACCAAAACTCAACTTTCCCTTTAAGTCGTAAAATTCAAATTTTCGGACAGTGTTTAGGGGTCAATAAAATAAATATGAAAACAAATAAAGCAAAATTAAGAATACATTCTTAATCTCAATTTAAAACAACTTTCTCTAAAAGCACACACAAAATCAGCACAAAAAATTGTTTCGTTTTCGTGTAGGGCCCCCTCAAAGTCTGAACATATCAGAAATCAGCAAAGTTGAAGGTCAAAGTTCACCTTTAGTCCAACCTAGTAGAAGCATGAAAATTGGTGGAATGATAGACATTCATCTATATTTTAGGGTACCACCAGCGAAAATTTGCTTCCGAAATGTTATCTACATGTAGCTGAAAAACGCACACGAAAATGAGGTTAAACACTGTTACGCAACCCTTTATTGCCCTGAAGTGGTTTTCAGGGGTTTTTGAAAGCTTCTGTGAAAAAAAATAGACATGCTGCTAGGCTCAATTTAGCATGTCTGGTAGTCCTTCATGGGTACTTCAAGAAAATGCATACATTGGGTAGGTTGCCTACAGCATTGACTGTAAAAATGCATCTGAAAATGGTTAAAAAACACGTTTTTTACAATTATTTGTCTATTTCTTGTAAAAAACGTTTTATAATCATTTTCAGATGCATTTTTTGGTCAATGCTGTATGAAACCTACCCAATGTATGCAATTTTGTGAAGTACCCATGAAGGACTACCAGACATGCTAAAATGAGCCTAGCAGCATGTCTATTTTTTTTCACAGAAGCTTTCAAAAAACCCTGAAAACCACTTCAGGGCAATAAAGGGTTGCGTAACAGTGTTTAACCTCATTTTCGTGTGCGTTTTTATGCTAGATAACATTTCGGAAGCAAAATGTTACTAGTTGTTCACTAAAATATAGATGGATGTCTAACAGATTTGAAGATATGAGCTACAGTATGAACCATTTTCCATCTAAAAAATATTTAAAGGGATCTAGTAACTTTGTTGAGATGTGCAAAAACTGATGAATGGTTGATGCAATGTATACTGTTGTTATCTCATATGTCCTCAGGGTATTGTGTGAAAATTTCAGGTCAAATGGACAATGTATGGCCAAGTAATGAGCGAAAATGCAAAGTGATATTGGGTGATATTCACCAACTCACTGCATTCACTTTGTACAGGGATGAAAATCTCGCCCGGAGATTTTCTTATCTAAATACTTCAATCATACATATCTTTGTAATGAAAGGGAAATTTGAAAAACCGAAAGCTGTCCCATGATTTTATTGTTAATACGAATACAACAAGGTATAAAGGAACAGCTAGAATTACAATTTTATTTTGAGGATTTGGACAATGTTACTAAGCGCCTTTAAGTTTGAAAGTGCCTGTAAAAACATGCACGTTACCAGAAAATAGACCAATTGTAAAAAAACGTGTTTTTAACCATTTTCAAATGCATTTTCAAGGTCAATGCTGTACAAAGACCTACCCAACATATATGCATTTTCTCGAAGTACCCATGAAGGACTACCAGACATGCCAAAATGAGCTTAGCAGCATTAATACTTTTTTTCAGAGACGCTTTCAAAATCCTCTGAAAACCACTTGAGGGCAATAAATGGTAGCGTAATGGTGTTTGACCCCATTTTTGTGAACATTTTTCTACTAGATAACATTTCGGGAGCAAAATTTCACTGATAGTTCCCTAAAATATAGATGAATGTCTACCAGATTAGAAGATATGAGCTTTATGTCACTTTCCATCTTACAAATATTGAAGTACATGTATGAAAGTGCCTGTAAACACAGGCACGTTACCAGAAAATTGACAATAATTGTAAAAGACGAGTTTTCTAACCATTTTCAGATGTATTTTTTAGGTCAATCCTCTAAGAAAACCTACCCAATGTATGCATTTTCTTGAAGTACCCATTAAGGACTACCATACATGCTAAAATGAGCCTAGCAGCATGATTAGTTTTTTTCACAGAAGCTTTCAAAAAACCCTGAAAACCACTTACGGGCAATAAATGGTTGCGTAACAGTGTTTAACCTCATTTTCGCGTGCGTTTTTAAGCTAGATAACATTTCGGAAGCAAATTTTCGCTGGTGGTACCCTAAAATATAGATGAATGTCACCAATTTTCATGCTTCTACTAGGCTGGACTAAAGGTGAACTTTGACCTTCAACTTTGCTGATTTCTGATATGTTCAGACTTTGAGGGTGCCCTACACGAAAACGGAACCATTTTTTGTGCTGATTTTTTGTGTGCTTTTAGAGAAAGTTTTTTTAAATTGATTAACATTCTTACTTTTGCTTTATTTGTTGTCATATTTATTTTATTGCCCCCTAAACACTGTCCGAAAATTAAAATTTTACGACTTAAACCGAACCCTCGTTGACTTTCAAATTGGCAAAATTTGGTATGTTTGTGAAGGAAATGTTATTTTTTCTAAGGATATTAACTTAATCCGCGATAAAAATGTTGAAATTTGACTAAAAAAGTCTTCGAAAATGGGGCAAAAGTGAGCAGTCTCCGAGACTGAAATTCGCTCAACGATCGGCCTGAAAATCGTGACGTCATCGGTAGAACGGGCCCGGCCGATCAGCTGATCAAGCAAAGCGATGCGCGTGCATTATACGGTGTTGTGTATTACTTTTTGATAACTTACGATCGAGCTGGACAGTTTTATTTCGAGGAAAATGGAGGAAAATACTCTCGAACTGAGTTTCGCAATGGATTTTTCCGAAGAAGATGAATAAGAGGACAGGAATGATTCATCAGACAGCGACAATGATGACGGGATTTGGGAGATTTTTGGCGCTAGTTCACTATTGTACCCGCACTCCGGTGTCGGCACGCTACGCCGCTAGCTGCCCGTGACGCACTCGTGAAGAGTACCATACAAAACACAAATGTAATGTACCAAAAATCAACTAAATCTTCGACCATTGCTCAAATTATGGTCATGATTTCAAAGTAGTTACACAGAACAGGTAAAAAAGATAACTACTTTGAAATCATGACCATTATTTGAGCAATTTTTGAAGATTTAGTTGATTTTGGGTACGTTACATATGTGTTTCGTAGGGTACTCTTCACGAGCGCGGCACAGCCAGCTAGCGGGCCAGCGTGCCGACACCGGAGTGTGGGTTTAAATGCGCCCTTTCCTCCAGCATCTTCCCCGGCAAACTGTGCATGGACATGGTGCAATTCGCTATACAATTGCCGCAGTCATACGCCAGATCGACCAATCTATCACTTTCATGGCCTCTTTGACATTATTATAGTTATTTTTCACTGTCGGCTTAGAATGCCGACAGAGAAAAATACAATATAATGTCAAAGTCAAAGAGGGCATGAAAGTGATAGATTTGTCGATCTACCATACGCCATGCACCTTTTCCCGACTTTGCGACTCGAATTCAACTTTGTCGATACTGGCGAACTCGCGATTTCCACCTCAAAACCATGCCTGAAATCTTCACTTCCTTCAGACATTTCCACCATTCTCCGATTTTGCAGATTTCAGGTCAAATCTAACAAGAAAAATGATATTGACAAGGACGGCGTTCTATCGATTGAGCAGGGCAGCATTACTCGCGCTCGCTGGACTGGGGGATCGTTAGGAGAGGCAACGGGTGCCGCTCTACCATCAGCGGCCGTGCATGGTTTGGGCCTATTCTACCTGTGACGTCATCAAATTTCTCTGCACCAAATCGCCGTCAAACGGCGAAAATCGGGGTTCAGAATAAGAGTTTAAATTTGCTTTTAATTGTTTTCTGGGCGGTGTTAGGGCTTCAAAATTAACTTTTTCATGCTCAGTATGTTCTCAGCTTTCAGAAGAGGTACAATATGCATATTATAGGATCTTCATTGAGTTTTCGGTTTAAGGTCATTTTTGATGACCTCGTACGCGAAAATGAAATTTCTTAGCAGATTTTATTTGTTTTTACTTTTACAGATAATAAGGTTCTTTCAACTTACAAACATTTCGCTTGCTCCCTCATTCACTCATTCACTATTTAAGAATCGCGCATTGGTTGCTAGGTGAGGCCATATCTTAGCAACCGTTTGACCTTGGGGCAAAATATTTCAGAATTTTCCGTGAGACACTTGGGGGAACATTTGGTGCGAATTTTAGCAAATTTGAAGGGGGTCGGGTGAACACCACTGGTTGATTTGACGTGGATTGAGGTTGGTCAAACAGTTTGGCAGTCTTGAACATGACATTTCTTTAGGTAACTATTGTTAAAGTTGCAGGGGACACTTAAAACAGACAAGCTTCATGCAGACCAGTATGATGATACTCTCATAACCTAGCCCTGTTTTTTGACACATTTGTCTTTTCAGAGTTTGTTCATAACAATAAAGTTGAATAATGTCGTAATTTACTTGCCCCGCACATCATGTTTTAAGTGAAACGCTATACTATCATTTCAATCGAATGGTGTGGTCTTCCATTGTTTTTGCTATTTTCGATAACAGACCTTGCTCTTGTTAATTGACCACGGCATTTCATGCATGAACGATTACACCTTTGATTTATGCCCTGCATGTAGAGGACTAAATTCCCTTTAATTTGATATATGATAATGTAGACTTGATCGTACATTAGTATGAAATATTTCGACTTATACAATTGTCCAGTTTCTTTTTTTGCAGAGTATACATTAATCGCTAGGGCGGGGTGTTTCTCACTCTTTTCAATGATAATCTGTTCGCTTGTTACTCGTGACCAAACAATGCATCTTGACTTCAGAATTCTATAGAAAACTATACATTTGCATTTAAGCGTGGATTATTCTCTCATGATGGGAAAATAAATGACACATTGACACAGTTTGCAATTTTAATTTCACTTAAAAAGAAACGTTATACCAATATATAATTTAGATTTTTGTTGTGGTTCTGCATTCTGCATGCAACCAGTGATGAAACTATGCTGGACACTTGCATGTACAGATGTCATTTAATTACACATGTGTGCATAAATAGGCACAATATACGACTAGAAATTCAAAATGGCCGCCAACCTGTCTTATGCGACCACCTTTCTATATATAGCGTCCACTTTTGGCCCTTGAGCGGTCGCTATAGAGGGCTTGACTGTAAGCCCTTGCCTACAGAAACTGAGTGGGCTATGTACAAAGTCTATGGGGATTTCAGAATCTCGTAGGGAATAGGTTAAAGTGATCCAGGTAAAGTGTCTAACTCCACAAAAAATAGTTGGAGCTTCCTCGTTTCTCTTCTACCGTGTTGTTTAGCTTATGGTAAGAGAAGAATAAAATAGGGTTAGATTTTTTCAAATGTCCCTTTAGTATGAAGATAATTCATTGAAAATCATTATTTGAAAAGCGTTGCCAACGCTTTAAAAAAAAGTACAATTGTCCTAGCTGAATACGTCCGGCCCGCGAGCTAGCATGGGAAACATTCCGCCCGATTGAACTTTGAGCAGAGTGAGCGCAAATTCCATGAATTCTTCACCGTCTGTAAACATACATGGGTGCGGATATCGTCAACGGATTATTATTACTGCTACAAATCTACGATAGGCCATCAGTATTCAGTGATAAAATATGAACTCAATATTCGCTTTTTTCACTAGGTAAACAGTGTTCGTTTTCTTTCAAACTTTCACAAATCTTTCAATTGTATTTTACAATGATATTGATATAGGATTGAAGTCTCAAATGTCATTTTGTGCAATATCTGGCACTTTACCTAGATTACTTTAAGCTTATTTAGTGATATTTCAGATAACTTTGCTGTTAAGTGCAAAAAGCATGTCGCAAGTGAGAACAAATGATGACATAAATGGTACCCTGGGGTACCGAACAAAAATCAGCCATTTGGTTTAAATTTTTTTTTTTTTTAGGGCTGTACCGGGGTATAGCGTGCATACAAGCGTGCGATGCACTGCATGCACAACGCAATAGCTACGGTACGTTGTACATCGGGTGGACACAAGATGGCGCTACACAACGTGGGATACCAGGGTACCATGGTACCCCGGGTACTGCTTGTGTCATAAAATTGTGAATTCAACTAATTGTGTGTATGATCTGGGGAGGGGATAGAAAACATGCATTTTGACATTCTGTCCCCAATCATAATTATGGTTTGTTTATTTTACTTCTTGTCATGTAGGAGGAAGCTGTCCCAATCATAATTATGGTTTGTTTATTTTACTTCTTGTCATGTAGGAGGAAGCTGTCCCAATCATAATTATGGTTTGTTTATTTTACTTCTTGTCATGTAGGAGGAAGCTGTCCCAATCATAATTATGGTTTGTTTATTTTACTTCTTGTCATGTAGGAGGAAGCTGTCCCAATCATAATTATGGTTTGTTTATTTTACTTCTTGTCATGTAGGAGGAAGCTGTCCCAATCATAATTATGGTTTGTTTATTTTACTTCTTGTCATGTAGGAGGAAGCTGTCCCAATCATAATTATGGTTTGTTTATTTTACTCCTTGTCATGTAGGAGGAAGCTGTCCCAATCATAATTATGGTT
The DNA here is from genome assembly GCA_037951105.1 of Echinarachnius parma. Classification (NCBI taxonomy): domain Eukaryota; kingdom Metazoa; phylum Echinodermata; class Echinoidea; order Clypeasteroida; family Echinarachniidae; genus Echinarachnius; species Echinarachnius parma. The sequence continues at coordinate 144,741 of JBAMJV010002391.1, read as the reverse complement.
TGTTTATGTTACTCCTTGTCATGTAGGAGGAAGCTGTCCCAATCATAATTATGGTTTGTTTATTTTACTTCTTGTCATGTAGGAGGAAGCTGTCCCAATCATAATTATGGTTTGTTTATTTTACTCCTTGTCATGTAGGAGGAAGCTGCTGAAGAGGTGTATACCACTGAAAGGCAATCAGAGTCCGGAGAGTAAGTGAAAGACCCATCATTGAGTTATATACTATAACCTAGTATGTAATTAAGTAATACCAATTGAAGTTGGTATTGAAATAATTCAATTAGACTATAGTCTGAGCTTTTCTGAAGGTTTTCCATTTTCTTGTCTTATCTTCTCAATTTATTTTTGTTTAATGGGAGCAAATAAAGATGTTATTCATAAAAAGATTTTTTCAATAAATCTTTGTTTTGTAAAATACATACTGTCTACCTAAAACATGTGCACTATATATTGCATGTTATCTTAAAAGGAAAGTAGAGTTTTGTTTTTAACGTGCTACAAAAATAACTTTTTTTAAGAGGTAGAGGAAAATAAGATGTAAGTGTAAGAATTGCAAGAGCATGTCATTTTCAAAACACAAAATATGTTCAAAATGGCTAACATATCCTCAAAGTCATTTAAATAATAATTCTGGTTATTGACTTTCATGCGAGATTTCACAGATATTTAATATCAATGAAACCAGGACAAGACTCACAAGAGTGGCTTCATGATTGATTGCGATATTCTCTCTATCATTAACAAAAGAGGTAACCTTTTAATATTTTTCAAGAAATGTTTGAATCTTCTAGGTGCTGCATAACCCTCGTTCGTTATAACCATTTCTGCTATTCAAATAAAAACAGGGTCCTAAACGCGATGATTTGTTTATACCCGGTTTCAAATAAGAAAAATGTACTAGTTTATTTCCATTTCATTTTTGAAAGTATTTTGATGTATATACATGTAATTGTTCTTCAATCTCTTTAGGACATTTTTTCAATGAGATGATTAACATGTACAGTTATTAGTCATTTGATGATTTATTGGTGAACGCAGTAAAAGATCCATCTTGTCTAGTTCTATAATGAATGTTGTTCAGAATTTTCTATTATCTAAATCAGGTTTATTTTTCTTTGTTATTCAGATCTTACAACTTTAAGATATCAGCCTGGAATGTAGGTGGCATGAAAGCATGGATAAAGGTAATATTATATTCATTAGCTTTAGTTAATCATTGTTGAATACTCTTTTGGTATGCCTCTCATGGCCTGGGACACTGTGTGTTGGTATGCCTCTCATGTTGAATGGCCAGGGACATTGTGTGTTGAGATTGTCCAATCTTCTCTGCATTTTCCTGTTATGATGGCAGCAACTCTCTCAATCTTTCTGGTCTAGGCATATCATTTAATTCATGTTTGTCTGGGATGATGAAAAGTTAGCTTAACATCTAGACCGGGTGCCCCCCCCCCCCCCCCCCCCCCCCCCCCCAAGCAGAACGGGGTACATGATGACTAGGTAAACATGATCTAGGGCATCTTTTATAAAGGAAAATGATACCAAGAACAGTACTTTTGGTCAAGTAGTTTTGTTATGCCTCCGCCAACGAAGTGGCCGGAGTGTATATATTGGGGAGGCAATGATCTGATTAGATTTTGGGGTTCATGAGGTCAAAGGTCAAGGTCACAGGACTCAATGTATGTTCAAAAATGCCTCGTTCTCGCGATATCTCTAGAACCGGTTGACAGATCAAATTCAAACTTGGTATGAGTGTATATATTGGGGAGACAATGATCTGATTAGATTTTGGGGTTCTTGAGGTCAAAGGTCAAGGTCACAGGACTCAATATATGTGCAAAAATGGCTAAAATGCTTGTTCTCGCAATATCTCTAGAACCGGTTGATGGATCAATTTCAAACTTGGTATGAGTGTACATATTGGGGTGACAATGATCTGATTAGAATTTGGGGTTCATGAGGTGAAAGGTCAAGTTCGCAGGACTCAATATATGGGCCATTCTTGGTCACGTGTGTGACCCAAAACATGACAAATTTTGAAATGGGATGCTTATATTTCAGTAAGTATGAGACTATAATGATTTTTACTTCATATGTGACTTGAATATGTTGTAGTCTTTCAAACTTAACACAAAAGATTTTATAAGGATTACGTAACTCAATGTCAGAGGTCAAATGGCATGGGTCACGTGTGTGACTTCGCACGGAGCGCTTTTTTCATAACTAAATTTCATTTGGAAAATTCTTTAAAATATAAATAGCTATAATGTTCATCTTATTACCAGAGAAGTACTATACATTTGTAAGTACAACAATAGCAATGAATGAGAATTATATCAAACCGTTGTTTTTTATAGTACTTAATTATGTGGAAACGTCTGGTCACGTGTGTGACATTTTGGGGTGGTCACGTGTGTGACATGTACAATATGAATGGAAAAATGGGAATTTTATAATATCGGGTTTAGAAAAGAATGAAAGGTTGAATTTTTACAAAGTTGGTATCAACCTGTACAGGAAAGTGAGAAGAATGAGCTTGCTAATTATCCTTTTGATATCTTGATTATTTTCTGAATTATGATTATTAGAAAAATATTGAAATATGTAAATTTATGCAAATGAGTAAAAAAGTTTCATTTTAAACTTCAAATCATGTATTTCATGAAAATTTACACATGGATCATTCCAAAAATGGAACAAAACTACAGAAAAATAAAACTTCAATTTTTCCGAAAAAGTTTCACTTTTCAAAGAATGGCCCATATGCACAAAAAAGCATCCTTCTCGCAATATCTCAAGAACCATTTGACGGATCAATTTCAAACTTGGAATGAGTTAGATACACATCAGGGTGGCAATGATTGGACTAGATTTGGGGGGTCATGAGGTCACATGACTCAATATGTATGCAAACATTGCTTGTAATGGCAAAATCTCAAGAACTGAATGTCAGATTTCAATCTAACTTGGTACCTGAATTTTTCTTGAGAGCCAATGTAACCATCAAAGTTTATGGTCAAGGTCACAGAACTCAAAATATATATATGAAGAAAAAAAAATTCAGTGCACGTTATTTTGGGCTTGATATTAAAAATCGCGTCATAGCGGAGGCATAATTTTCGACTGCGCGCAGTCGAAGATCCATCTAGTTTTACCATGTCTTAAGATAGACCATGTCAGATTCCTATTTTTGTTAGTCACACTTCCTGCCCATCATAGCATCAAACAAAGATCAATACATGTCATGCCGCATTGTAAGTGTGCATTGAGCTGTGAGCTTAGAGAAGGGGCATAGTAGGGAGTGAGTAGGGGTAACATTGCTGCGGGCTCGTTTTGTTGGCCCCCAAACTTACTTGTGCGTGTAAGTACTTTGCTGTTCTAAATTAACTATGTAACGGGGTAAACGGGCGAGGAAAGAACGAGGCGTTGAGATTTCGTGGTGGGGAAATTTTCCTGGGGTTCTCACCTTTCTTTCTACCCGCTATGTGCTTCGCCGATGTTAAGCAATTTCCATTCAACAGGTTAATAGACAGCAGGCCATACAAGTTATATGTGTCTATTTGTTTGATTTCGTGACCACCATCTATGGATTTTGTTTCCTTTCATATGATGAAGCAGTATGACCCTCTAAACAACATATTTTATTTCACAAGCTCAACTCTTGTACATATATGAGTTATCATGATTTTAATTTTTCATAATTAGCCAATCAGTAGCGCCGTACAAGCTTTACCGGATGATTTGTGATTGGTATTGACCAATCACTAACGACCATAGTAAACTTTCACGTAGGAAAGTCGCGTACATGTACCGTATTATGCATCGCAACCCTCGCACAACAATGGCAGCCTCTACGGATGAGGACTGCACACACCAAGAACAGTAATTTTGGTATTGTAGTTTTTGTTTTAGGTCGCTGTGTATGAGACCATGTCGGGCGCCAAATTTTGTCAATTTTTACATATAGTCACTGCTAGTTTAACCGCACTCCCTGCCCGCAATACAATTGAACGATCACGCCTATTCTCTCGGCACACGGCTGAGTGCACACTAACAATAGTGTGCTTCGTTCAGCGGTATGAAAGGCGGTATTTGCAATATATTTGCAATATATTTGCAATATATCAAGTACTGGATCAAACACCTGCAGGAGAGAATGATCCAGCAACAACACACCGTTCAGAGAGTGGAAGCGGAGATGAACAGATCTGAGCAGTATTCGAGAAGATCAAACATCCGCATATTTGGGCTCGCTGAAACGAAGGGGGAGAACACCGATGCCATCGTCGCTGATATGATCACCCAGAAGCTAGGCGTGCTGATCGATCCGAGTGACATCGACCGCTCGCACAGGACCGGCAGGCCACACAATCCCAACGAGCCAGCATCAGGACCGGGTCCTTCATCCGGAACCTCATCAGCTGACAGAGCGCGCCCGCGCCCTGTCATAGTTAGGCTCACGACCCACAGGAAGAAGAGAGAAATCATTTTAAATAGGAAAAAGTTGAAAGGTACGCGAATTGTTATCGTAGAAGACCTCACTCTCGAGAATCAGAAACTCCTGGCTGCAGCACGGAAGACAACCGGTGTTACCTCAGCATGGTCAACCGATGGACGCATCATTGCCAGCATCGCAGCCAGTGGAGGTAAACACATCACAAAACTGATCACAAATGAAGAAGACCTGAACAAATTGAGAAAACATTAACATTTAACATTCAAACTCTTAGCAAATGAACAACCTATCTGAAAACTGTCTCACTTATTTTAATCTTTTATTTGTAAATTATTGAACGAGTACAATCCATTACTCCTTACATTTTTACTCTTTCATTTTACTCGTATTTTATTCTTAACCCATATAGTGACAATAATTATGTACATATTATATTTGTTCATACTTTCTATTGCTGCTGATGCGTTTGTGTGTGTGTGTTTTGTGTGTGGTGTCTGCATGTACAAAAGATGCATTATTTGTGGAAGGCAAACCATACACATTGATAGTTGTAAATGTATAAACTATAAATTCGATGTCAGAAAATGATAATATAAGGGACTTGCATGATGGTCTCGTGAATGAAACTGCATATTTCTTGCCAAATGAATACAATGATATCCCACAGACTAGTAAGACACTGCCTTTCATTCATTTTAATTGCAGGAGTCTTAAAAAGAATTTTAATAATTTTGAGACAGTGATTTTATCTTTTAAAAACAAATTTTCTGTTATTGCCCTGTCTGAAACTTGGCTTTCTGAAAATGAAACGATTATATTAGATGGGTATTCTTATGTTGGCAATAACAGAAAGGGAAAAAGAGGTGGCGGTGTTGGTTTTTATGTAAGAAATGATATAAAATTTGTGAGACAATATGATCTTGATATTTTTAATGAAAGTATTGAATCACTTTTTATTGAAATTCGTACTAAGTATAAAAATGTTATTCTTGCCATAATGTATAGACCGCCTTCACAGTCTGTTTTAGAATTTTTGCATTGTCTTGAACATCCACTAACTCAGGTATCAACTGAACATAAAGAATGTATTTTAACTGGTGATTTTAATGTTAATTTATTGAATGCTTCACTTTGTTCTGATGTAGATAAATTTGTTGACTTTTTAATGACATACTCGTTTACTCCATTGATTCTTAAACCCACTAGGGTAACTGAAAATTCTACATCTTTGATAGATAACATTTTTGTAAATCGACCTGAAAAAATTATAGAATCTGGTATTATAGTGTGCGATGTAAGTGATCACTTTCCTATATTTTGTCATTATAAGTTTGAATTAGAAATACATGTTGAAACCATTTATAAACGTGAGATAAATGATAAGAATACTGCTAGATTTTGTGAAGATTTAAGCCAAATTGATTGGGAAAGATGTTTACAAAATGGTGATGTTAATAATAGATTTAAAGTGTTTATGAAAATAATAACTTGCATATATAATAGATGTTTCCCACTTGTTGAACGTAAACAGAAATGTACCAAGTATAAAAAGCCATGGTTTGATAGTAGTCTAAAAAAAATGTGTAATAAAAAAAATGCATTGTATTCAAAGTTTGTTAAAAATCCAACAGACTATCGTAAGAACGTGTATATTTTATATAGAAATATAGTAAATTCAGAAGTACGTAAAAAAAAGAGAAATTATTATATGAATCAATTTAAAAATGCTCAAAATAATATGAAAGATACATGGAGAATTATAAATAAGCTTTTGAATAAAACAAGAGAAAAGATGAAGCTTCGCATTTTGCAGCCGAATGGACAGTTTATTTATGATCAGCATGTAATTGCTGACACTTTTAATGACTTTTTTAGTAGTATTGGCTCTGAAATAGTAGATAATATTGCACCTACATTATCACATTTTACAGATTTTTTACCTCCAAATGATTATTCAAACTCTATGTTTTTAAAACCTGTACAGATATGCGATATTTTTGAAATTGTAAAAAAATTAAAAGCTGATAAAAGCCCAGGATATGATGACATTAGTATTAGTATTATAAAAAGGTGTATCATTCTTATTGTAAAACCATTGTGCAATATGTTTAATTTATCTATTGAAGATGGTGTGTTCCCAAACTGTCTAAAAATTGCAAAAATTATTCCTATTCATAAGGGAGGTAGCAAGGATACTTTAACTAATTATAGACCAATTTCTTTGTTATGTGTGTTTTCTAAAATATTTGAAAAATTGATATATAAACAATTGATGGATTACTTAATAAAGAAAGATATTTTATATATGAAACAATTTGGTTTTAGACAAGGGCATTCCTCTTACATGTCTCTCATGGAATTTACAAGTACAATATCAGAAGCTTTTGAAAATAAGAACATTTTACTTGGATTGTTTTTAGACTTATCAAAGGCATTTGATTGCATTGATCATAGTATTTTAATTAAAAAGATGGAATGTTATGGTATAAGAGGCGTTGCCCTAAATTGGTTTCGAAGCTATTTATGTAATCGAGTGCAATATGTGTCTATTGGAAATGAATCGTCTAGTTACCGTGATGTAAATATTGGTGTACCCCAGGGTTCTGTATTAGGGCCCTTATTATTTCTTTTGTATGTGAATGATTTACAATTTGCTAGTACCATTCTCCAAACTATTGTTTTTGCAGATGATACTAATATCTTTTTATCTGGTAATGATGTTAATAGTCTGTGTTTAACTTTTAATAATGAGCTTCGCTCAGTCAGTAATTGGTTCCTTGCTAATAAGCTTAAATTAAATGTTGATAAAACTTGTTGTATGCTTTTTAAACCTAAAAATAAGACTATTGTAGAAAATGATGTGAATATATGTGGGCAATTCCGGATGAGAGAGGCCAAAAATGGAAAATTTAAAAGTTTATGAAATACAATTTCAAAGCATGTTTTAGGTGGACAACGTCCTATATATTAGTGAATAGAAAACCGTTTGTGAATAACTTAATCCGTTTTTCTGAAAGCAGTGTTTGAACTTTTTGGGTTTTCGAGGCTTCAGAAATGAAAAAATGACTAAATTCAATACCAAATCAATAAATCATTGATCCCTGAACTTATTCCTTTGTATACTTTGCAGTTAAACTAGTATATGGATAATCTTCTTATTTTGTAAAGCACTTGTTCCAACCGGAAGCAATATTTGCTGGACAGAATGACAAAATTTACTCCGATTTGGATGTAATTCCGTTACCGAAATTCCAAGAAAGTTTTTTTAAAGAACTTTAATATTGATGAATTATTCTGTAATTGTAAATCCAATGCTAAAATATGTGTCCTTGAAATCCCAAACACCCAATTCCTTAATATCTCCACCCATTTCTATGAAAACATCAGTAACGGAATTACATGGTAACGGAATTACATCGGTAACGGAATTACATCGGTAGGGGACGCAACATTAATTTGACTTCAAAGTGGGTTAGAAGTTTTTGAAAGAAAGAAACACCACCTGATATACAGGGGGGAAAACAAAACCAACTTCTGATGAGTAAAAATGTTCTTTGGCCTTACAAATAGTTGAGAACCAGTTTATCTATTAAACATATGCCAGGCATAGTTTTCAAAAATATTTAAAAAACAAATTCTTGCCGTCTTTGGCAAGAAAATATAAAATAGATCACCCAACCCCAACATCCTCCCCTTGTTGAAGTCTAAGACTGCAGGTAGTGTTGAGGAAGATAGTGTCCAAGATAACAGCAAAAACACTTAGAACAGAGGAAAAAGCAACAACACAGTCTATAGTATTAGCAATGGCATGGAGGACCTCAAATTGAAATGGGTAGTAATTCAATATTGCAACGAAAACAATGCTAACAATTAATTGGCCAATTGATAGAAGCTGTGGATAGTAACATTACTATCAAATTATTGAAGCAAACAGTTCCAGAGAAGTATGGTTGGCCACAAAGTAGATGACTTTGGCCTGAAATCTCATCAGTGGCTCAACTTGAGATTGGCCTAAAAAGACCAAGACTACCAGTACCACTTTGCGCCAGCAGGAGTATTGTGTAGTTGTTTATGTTTCCCAAAAAGTTTCATCTCATTATCTCGTCAATCCCTTGCTTCTGCTTAAAAGCATTAAGACAATGGGCCCTTTGAAATTATGTCAGTATTATAAGAGGTCACCTGCAAATGTCCAGGATGATCCAGACACAATTGGGCTGATGACAGACTATACTTCGGCTATATTTCAAAGGGCCCATTACCCTGTTGCCTAATATCAAAACTCAAGGGATTGACTAGATAATGAAATGAAACCATTCAAATATTATAGCACCATACAGGAACTACAGAATAGGTCTACTGGTGAATATTGTTACCTGTAGTTTTTGTCTTTTTAAGCCAAGCTCAAGTTGAGGTACCGAGTTGAGAATTCGGGCCAATTACATTACTCACAGGTCTTAGATATGTAAAAGAGCCACAGACAGACAGAAGAGATATACTCTCCGTCATATAAATGCATGTATCATGCTAACTTATTCACTGGCTTTAAAATGTAGCTTGCCAGTATTATTTCGGATGAATTAAAGTTCAGAGAATAAGATTGAACTCTATCCTTGCTGGCCATTTGACTTGTCAGTATTGTAATATACTTTGTTAGTACAATTTATAAATAAGTTAAGGATTTTTAAAACTTGAACATCTTTAATATCAAGTTGTACACATTGTGCATTACATAATATACAACAAACAATTAATTGTACCTCTGATACATGTATCACCTGATCTCTGAATATAAATCAATGTTCTTGTACATGCTCCTAACAATTTATTATGTCCAAATTGCATAAAGTATGTGTACATGATAAAAAAAAGTGTCTTGGTAGTATTCTTCAGTAGTAGTGATTTTGATCAGATAGATAAGTTTAATTTAGAACAATTTAGTAGGTCTGGCATACAGGTAGACATTATTTTAGAGGTCTAATAACATATCATAGATACCCTCAATGAGCCTCAAATGGACAGAAGAGATCCACTTTCCTTCATATAATTACTCATAACATACTAATTAGTTTCCTGGCTTTTAACTTCCCAGAAGTATTGGTATTAACATTCAGACAATAGGATTGAACCCTATCCTTGCTGGCCATTAAAGGGTACCACCACCCAAACATAATATTCTTATTATAAAAAGGGAACAAAGATCTTTAGTATTCCATTCCTTCAACAAGTTCACAAAAATATGTTTTCAGAAAAAAATATATAATTGGAAAAAAAATATCACCATTCTCAACCATGCTTTCATGTGGTCTGAATTGCAAAGACTATGCGTGCAGAGCCAGAGCGCTCTGTGCAGAGCGAAAGAATCATCCGGGATTCTAATGATGTATGCGTGGAAGCATTGGCGCACTCGCAAATGCTTGGCCCATATGGAACCAGGAAATAGCAGTGGTTCTGTAAGTGGTGGAAATTAATTGATTTGTTTATGAATTACACAACCCTTTGCAAAAATGTTGGGTATCTATTTGATATCACAAAACGGTACCAAAACATATAATAATGTGTTGTCCTTTGCCTGGTGGTCCCCTTTAAACTTACCAGCATGGTTACATACTTTGTTAGTACATGTCCAATGTATATTAAAGCCTCCAGGGTTTTCTGAATTCTAATATCAAGTTGTACACATTGTGTATTGTATGATATATACTTCAAGCAATTCCTGTTACCCTTGATACATGCATCATTTGACATAGATCTGACTTCGATTTTTTGTTCTGCTAAGCACTTGCTTCCCTATCTGTTTTGTCCAAATTGCATAAAATAAGGAAGTGTACATGATCAAAAAAGTGTTTTTGGAGTATATGTGTATGAAATACTTTGGTAGAAGTGATATTTATCCAATGGATATGTATAGTTTAGAAGAATTTGTGGATAATTGACAAAGCAGTGTTACTAGTGTAATTCCGTTACCATGTTCATTAGATAGCTTTATGGTATAAATAGAGAAATATGTGACCATTGATATGAGCCAGGACTGCAGAGTTTGATAACAAGGACTATGTAAATGAAGACTGACTTGAATTTCGCAAATACAAATAGTTATTTTTTTTAGAAATTTCACACTGCGTTACCAAATTACCCAATTAAGCAGGCGTATTCGCATATTACTTCATAATTAAGCATAAAAGTATCTTGCATTTTGGTTCTTATAAGTGTTTCAACATACAAATAACATTTTAAAGGGATTTTAGCTTATCTGGTATTCAAAAAATTTAACTTTTTAAGGTAAATTTCAGAAGGCGTAATTCCGTTACCATTTATGTAATTCCGTTACCGCTGCCTTTCTGGGAAACATGGTCAGTTACGACCAAACAAGATGAACATAAAGGAAAAAATTAATGTTATCATCAAGTTGACACCCATAGCAATGAAGTTTAAAATAAATTCACACAAAATGTCTTTTAAATTTCAGAGGAATTCATGTGAAAGTTGAAGGTGGGAAAAAAGGCCCATTCTCTGCCGTAATTCCGTTACCGACGTATTATACGTGCTAGCACTTTCCTCATTTATGAAATTTTCATATTTTGGTTTCTATATGACAGCAGGTATATCTCCAGAACTTATTAAAGTGTTGATAAGCCTTTAGGTCATAGGAATAATCCATAATATGAAAAAGAATGAGCAAAATTTCTCTGAATTGTAATTCCGTTACCACGGAATTGCCCATATATAAACTCGTGTAAGATTCCACTTGTTAAATCAACTAAGTTTTTAGGTATTGTAATAGATGATAAACTATCATGGAAGGAACACATAGGTAGCTTATGTACAAAGGTAAGACAAGGAATTGGTGCAATAAATAGACTTAAGGACATTTTACCACTTAATATTCTTGTTAAGTTATATCAAACTATGATTTTGCCACATCTTACTTATTGTAATATAATTTGGGGAAATTGTGCAATGTCTCACCTAAGTAGACTTATAACTCTTCAAAAATATGCAATAAGAATTATTACAAATTCCAAGCCTCGTGCACATACTGAACCATTATTTAAAAAACTAAAGTTGTTGAAATTGTGTGATTTGTATATTATTCAGACTGCTCGTTTTATGTATCTTTTTAAAAATGAAAAATTACCACCATTATTTGATTCTTATTTTGTTCAAAATAAAAATATGATTATGTATTCCACTCGACAATCTGAAGATTTTAGATTACCAAATTATAGATACGAATTTTCAAGAAGCACCATAAAATACTCTGGCCCAAACACATGGAATTGCCTCCCAAAGTCTCAAACTCAATGCACTTCACTACCAATTTTCACTCGTCAACTAAAAGTAAATATTATTAATTCATATACTTAATCTTGCCTACCCATTTTATAGATATAATACTGTATACAAAGCATCTCTCCACATGTTAGTTTGATTGTTTGTGTGTGTGTGTGTGTGTGTGTGTGTGTGTGTGATCAATGTGTTTGTTCATTTTACTCAATGTATATTTACTGTTTTATGTTGTACTTAACTCCGGGGAGGAGCCTGAGACAGGTCAATGGCCTTTGTTCCTCCCTCCACACTGTGAATTTACTTCTTGTATTACCTCCTTTGTTATATTTGATGTATTTTACCTGTTATTGTTGTTATGCATTGTTTTTTACCATGTATACTTTCTCTTTGTATGTTTTTAATTCAAGTTGTGGAAATAAAATGAATTTGAATTTGAATTTGGTTCGGTACAGCGCCAGCGGTACAAGCGATGTAGCGTCTTGCAATTTCTGTCTGGTACCCTTCTAAATCCTTCCATTTGTTCACAAATTGTGAAAAACGTGACCATGTCTTATCAGAAAAGGGTACCACAGTGGATTTCTTGGCAGGGAAAATACACATAAAACACTTTTTTCCCACTGTCCACCGGACCGCATTCCTCATCCGTAGAGGCTGCCATTGTTGTGCGAGGGTAGTGATGCATAACGGTACATGTACGCGACTTTCCTACGTGTAAGTAGGTAGTAAATCACAAATCACAAATCGTCCGGTAAAGCTTGTATGGCGCTACTGATTGGCTTTATACGTACAAGGTTACACACGATTGAAACATCCCTTTTATCCCTTCTAAATTCATTTACAATCTTATGTACAAGAAGTACGCTTGTGAAAAGTGACAGTATTAATTTTATATTTATTTCATAATTGTCATGCTGTTTTGGTGCCCACCCTTTTTGGTGGTCACGAAATGGACGAATTCAGAGCACCAGCCGCCTGTCTATAACAAGGGGGTAGTGATCACACAATAAGCTATTTATCATCGACTGAGTGATTGCATACCCGCTCGTTCATTCTTTGTAATAATTGCTCAACAGTGGCGAAGCACTGGTCGCATTTTAACCATTGGAACCTGAAGGAAAAAAAATGAAGAACCTCTAGGAAAATTTCCAAATCATTAATTGAGTCTTCAGTCTCTTCCCGTCCATTACAAAGTTAGTTTAATATCAAAGTACTGTCAAATGCACCAGCAAGTTCCGAAACAGGATAAACAGGGAGCCAATTCAACAAAAAACAGCAATGTTACTCCTCCTCACTCACTCCCTACTATGCCCTAGGACCTCCCCTTAAATCTCGGCCGGAAACCCCCCCCCCCCCCCCCCCCTCCCGCTTCTTTGCTCTTTTCTTATCTTAACAGAAAGGTGGCATAGACTACCTGAGCAAGGAATCCCCTGACATCTTCTTTGCTCTTATCTTAACAGAAAGGTGGCATAGACTACCTGAGCAAGGAATCCCCTGACATCTTCTTTGCTCTCATCTTAACAGAAAGGTGGCATAGAGTACCTGAGCAAGGAATCCCCTGACATCTTCTTTGCTCTTATCTTCTCTTAACAGAAAGGTGGCATAGAGTACCTGAGCAAGGAATCCCCTGACATCTTCTTTGCTCTTCTCTTATCTTAACAGAAAGGTGGCATAGTCTACCTGAGCAAGGAATCCCCTGACATCTTCTTTGCTCTTATCTTCTCTTAACAGAAAGGTGGCATAGACTACCTGAGCAAGGAATCCCCTGACATCTTCTTTGCTCTTCTCTTATCTTAACAGAAAGGTGGCATAGTCTACCTGAGCAAGGAGTCCCCTGACATCTTCTTTGCTCTCATCTTAACAGAAAGGTGGCATAGACTACCTGAGCAAGGAATCCCCTGACATCTTCTTTGCTCTTCTCTTCTCTTAACAGAAAGGTGACATAGACTACCTGAGCAAGGAATCCCCTGACATCTTCTTTGCTCTCATCTTAACAGAAAGGTGGCATAGACTACCTGAGCCAGGAATCCCCTGACATCTTCTTTGCTCTTCTCTTCTCTTAACAGAAAGGTGGCATAGTCTACCTGAGCAAGGAATCCCCTGACATCTTCTTTGCTCTTATCTTAACAGAAAGGTGGCATAGACTACCTGAGCAAGGAATCCCCTGACATCTTCTTTGCTCTTATCTTAACAGAAAGGTGGCATAGACTACCTGAGCAAGGAATCCCCTGACATCTGCTAAGAGAATTAATGATATGTTTGTCAGTGTCGCATCGGATCTACCCCCGCTGGATGCATCCCAGCTTCCCTCGTATCTTCCTTCGCGTGAGCCATGTCCAACTGTCCAGCCATGGGAGGTTTATCGCGAACTCAAGAGCGTCAAGAGCAACACATCACCTGGGCCCGATGGAATTCCAGCTCGCATCGTAAAAGAGTTCGCGCTTGAGCTGAGTACTCCGCTGGCTGACATACTAAACGCATCATTCCAGCAAGCTGTCATCCCTGACATGTGGAAACGCGCAGTTGTGACACCCATTCCTAAATCTAGCCCCCCATCAGTGGATCAACTCAGACCCATTTCAATTACCGATCATTTCGCTAAAATCGCAGAAAAATTTATCGCTCAGTGGGCAGTCCAAGATATGAAGATCTGTGTTGATAGCTCGCAATTTGGCAATCAAAAAAATATATCCACTTCCCATTACCTGATAAGTCTCCTACATACCATCCATTCAAATTCTGACAAACTGCAAACCACCTGTACCTAAGTAACTACTGATTACAGTAAAGCATTTGATAGAATAGACCACAACATAGCCATTCCAAAGCTACTACAGATGAAGGTACGAGAAAGTGTTGTGGCGTGGATCAGCAACTTCCTGAGTGATCGTGTTCAATGTGTAAAGTACCGCGGTGAGCTATCCGATTGGTTGCCACTCGAAACAGGAGCACCGCAGGGAACCCGACTTGGACCTGCCATATTCCTTGCAATGATTAATGATGCTTGCAAGGATGACCCTCTCCCACACTGGAAGTATGTTGACGATTTAACAATAGCTGAATGCCGAAAAACACAACATGAATCTACCGTCCAGGCATCCGTGGATCAGCTGTGCAAGTGGTCTGATGACAACCATATGAAACTCAACCCCAAGAAATGCTCAGTGATGAACATATCCTTTGGACGCAACCTCCAACAACCTCCCGTTATTGTAATTGGAGATGTCAGCATTCGATGTGTGGACTCTTTGAAAATATTAGGTGTCACAATCCAGTCAGATTTGAAATGGCATTCCCATGTTCAAGACATACTCCGAAGAGCGAGCATGAGACTTCATCTGTTGAGGATTTTGAAGGGTTTCGGACTGAGTGTCGACGATCTCACCACTGTATACTGTTCTTTTATACGTCCAGTACTGGAATATTGTGCAGTTGTGTGGCATTCTGGGTTAACTTTGACCCAAAGTGACAAGATCGAAGCGATCCAGAAAAGGGCATGTCGTCTCATGCTCGGCCTAGGATACCAGAACTATCAAAATGCACTTCAAACATGTAAACTGCTCATGCTCAGTGAACGACGTCTCTCTCTCTGTCGCAAATTTGCAAAAAGAATGACGGAACCCCAGTCATGTCTAAACGAGCTGCTTCCGGTAAAGAGAGAAGCTGTCCATGGTCGCAATTTGCGCAACCGAGAAGCGTTCACTGAGTTGAGATGCAGAACTGAACGGTGCAGAAATAATCCCATCCCATTCATGGTACGACTGTTAAATGTTCAGTAAGAGATCGGGAATCTTTATACGCAATGACATGTCTGAGTAATATGTATCATGGGGAAACACCCATATGATTATTTTTAAATACTTGCATGATGAGCTTATTTTTGAAATTATACGCGATAATATTATGGCCCATTGAACTGTTATTATTTAATATTTAATATACCATACCTAATGAATGAATCCCGCTACAATGACTACTCATTGTCATTTTAATTGCAATCCCCAGATCCTTGTAAATTCCAATTGAACCACTGTATTTATTGTGCAATATATGATTAGTTGTATATATCTGCATGATGAGCTTATTTATGACATTATATGCAATAATAGTATAACACATTGAATTATTATTATTTAATATACCATACCGAAATGAGTAAATCCCACTACAACGACTACTCTTTGTCCTTTTTATTGCAATACCCAGATTTTGGTTATATATATTTTTGTATAATTACATGCATTAATATAATACTTTTGTAATAATTACTTTGATATTGTACCCAACATTTCAATTGAATCACGGTATTCTTTGTGCAGTATAAGTATTATGTTTATACACATGTTTGGGCAATTCCACACATTAAAGGGATAGTTGAGTATTGGTCAAACTTTACTTTAGTAACCAAAACCTGCACGATTATGGTACAAACTAATAGTTATTACTTCACCATGCTCGAAAAGTATACACAATTACAAACCACAAAATAAAACCCCTGTTATCATTCCAAAAGAGCCGTTACAACTCGGAAGTGTCAAATTAACTCTAGAGAACGCCAGCGCGAAGAACTAGCGTTCTAGGTCCTAATACGGGACTGTAGTGCAGTGCGCGGTAAAAGTACGTGTAGTAGGTACATTGCAAGCCCTGTTTGTTCGCCTTTCGTTTCGGAGTCGCGCTAACACACGGAGACAAGTCCATGAGGCGCATAAGTCCATGAGGCGCATAAGTCCATGAGGCGCATATATCACTGCTTTTTTGCGGAATGGAGGGGAAAATCATAATCTTAATCCACCTGATAGTTGGATCACATATTGGAGAGTGAATTGCTGGTAAGTACTGTATCATATGCATAGTTTTAAGCATAAATAGCGTGCACAAAAATATTTAGTTTCAGTTCTCTATCAGGAGGACCTAGATCGCTAGCGACTCGCGCTAGCGTTCTCTAAAAAGTGATACCCGGGCGTCAACCATTTTTATATAATATTTTGAAAGCAAATTTCACAACAATGAGAGCATTTTAATGGAAATTATTATTATTTCCCATGTTTTTTTTCGATGATCTTTCATATGGAATTGAAATCAACCAAATCCGTTACAATTAATTTTGGGGGGGCACTTTGGAAATTACCAATACTCAACATTACCTTTAATGCTTTAATAAGTTGATTGCTTTGTAGTGCATAATAATAGCTCATTTTATAAGGTGTTTATGCAAAATGTTTTACTCATGGAAAATTTGTATACCACATTTAATTTAATTATGATTGACAAATCTTTATGCACTATCATAATTATCATCCCAATATTTTAATTAACGACACATTGATTAAGATTGTTATATTAATTGATACTAAGATTGAATGTTTATACTCATGCTTAAAGGGATAGTTGAGTTCTGGTAAGGAGAGTACAGTTTTAGTGAAACTGAATTTTAGTAACCAAAACCTGCATCATTACATTACAAACTAATAGTTATAACTAGAAAGGAACACAAAATTACAAATGACGTAGTAAAGATCATGTTATCATTCAAAAAGAGCCGTTAAAACGTAAGAGGGCGCTCTCTACACACTCATCGGTTTCAACCATTTTGAATAAAATATTGTGCATGTGATGCTTTGTTGAAATAGTGATTAGATAGAGAAATAACCAACAACTATTTAAATACCTATTTTGTAACTTTTTGAAAAGAGGAAGCATTTTTTTGAATTTTTAACGGCTAGTTCAAAATTCTCTAATAAACCCGGGGCCCCGGGTTTATTACAAATTGTTATATTTATGGATATTTCAGCCGTTTCTGAACCGATTTTGATCAAACAAAGATGATTTTATTGTTTAAATATTATGCTCTTTTAAATTTTACACTCAGTTTTTCATTACCTCACAAACCAATTAAGTAGTCTAGCGCCCTCTCTACCAAAACTCAACTTTCCCTTTAATCGTTAATATGCATATTAGTACTGCTTGCAATGGTAGTAATATATTCTACGCAATCTTAACAATTGAAACATATTTCCACTAAGCTTTAGTATTACACTTTCCGATTGATTTAGTTTTACGATAATCGTGCAGACATTTTATCAATTTAAATTTATTTTTAAATAGCTGATTATGCCATCCTAGAAGTTGACGTTTTAAAGTAAAGCAGTATTAATATGTTTGTCTTTGTATATCAAATTTTATATTTATATGTTATTTGTTTGTATGACTTTGTAAAATTGTACGCAATTCAGCTTTTTAGCTGCCATGTACTTTTATTCAATAAACCATTTTCAATTCAATTCAATTCTTTGCTCTTCTCTTCTCTTAACAGAAAGGTGGCATAGACTACCTGAGCAAGGAATCCCCTGACATCTTCTTTGCGCAGGAGACTAAGATTGATGCCAACAAGCCACCACCAGAGGCAGCTGTTGAGGGGTACCACATTACATACAATGCAGCAGAGAAGAAGGGGTACTCTGGAGTGGCACTGTTTTCAAAGGAAAAGCCAATCAGCGTCACAAAAGGAATGGGTTAGTACTTGTATGACCTGAAGATAGGGATATTATATTGATGATAATCTTATTTTCTTGACCTGAAGTGTTTCTACTGAAAGAAAAAAACCAACTGCTAAGAGATGTAATAAGTTATCAGAATGTCTTATATTATAATGATGATGATACATGAGACTGATGACAAGTTGGTGCATGTTAATAGCCTCCTGAGTCATGTAACACTGTACTGATGACAAGCTGGTGCATGTTAATAGCCTCCTGAGTCATGTAACACTGTACTGATGACAAGCTGGTGCATGTTAATAGCCTCCTGAGTCATGTAACACTGTACTGATGACAAGCTGGTGCATGTCAATAGCCTCCTCAGTCATGTAACACTGTACTGATGTCAAGCTGGTGCATGTTAATAGCCTCCTCAGTCCTGTAACACTGTACTGATGACAAGTTGGTGCATGTTAATAGCCTCTTCAGTCCTGTAACACTGTACTGATGATAAGTCAACAACTTACATGAATGGGCAAAATATGCCTCAGCAACAATGTGGCTTTTTGGTTGTCCGTCCTTACGTCCATTCTCGCTTACCTATTGACGGATTGCCACCAAACTTGGTAGCTGTATGTACCTTGTATCTTGAGACAATGAACTGATTAAATGTTGGTCACAGGAGGTCAAAGGTCAATGGTCACAGTGCTCATTATATGCACCAATAGCTAGCAAATAAGTTTACCATGGGAGTCATTTAAAAAGGAAATGATTAGTTAGAATTATATTGAGTTCTGTACAAATGGTATTTATCATGAAAAATAAGTAATCAAACCAAAATTAAACCAAATCTATACTTGCTTAACTTATATCCCGCTAGGTATTGAGGAACATGACAACGAAGGGAGGCTGATAACTGCCGAGTTTGAGGCATTCTACTTTGTGGGCGTATGTAAGTGATTAATTCATCTTCTCTCATGAGTCATCCAACTTTGTGGGCATATGTAAGTGATGAATTCATCTTCTCTCATGAATCATTCAACTTTGTGGGCGTATGTAAGTGATTAATTCATCTTCTCTCATGAGTCATTCAACTTTGTGGGCGTATGTAAGTGATTAATTCATCTACTTTGTGGGCATATGTAAGTGATTAATTCATCTTCTCTCATGAGTCATTCTACTTTGTGGGCGTATATACATGTAAGTGATTAATTCATATACTTTGTGGGCGTATGTAAGTGATTAATTCATCTACTTTGTGGGCGTATGTAAGTGATTAATTCATCTTCTCTCATGAGTCATTCTACTTTGTCGGCGTACATGTATGTAAGTGATTAATTCATCTTCTTTCATGAGTTATTCTTCAGAGTCAACTAGCTTCCTCGCTTCGCTCCCTCGCTAAGTCTCGCTCTCACCTCTAGCTCAAAGTTGGCAACCGTGCTAACGTTCTTTTAAAAGAACAGTGGTAATACAACTCCAGTTTCAACAGTGCTTAGATACTGGATTATTGTGTTAATGTTATTACATATTATCATTATTATTTGCATCAATTACTTTTGAACATGTTTGTTTTGGTAGGCAAGGGACATATTTTACATATCACAACTGCTGCGCATCAGTTCTAAATTGGTCTCATTTTGTTTCTTGATAGATGTTCCCAACTCTGGAAGGGGGCTTGTCAGGTAAGTTGGAAGTGTGAATTTGATATCCTTAAGTGCTTTTAAAAAAATATGTAAACAGAAGGGTAATATACATGTACATGTATATATATTTGTTTTCTTCTTTTGTGTGTGTTTTTTGTTTTTTAGTCTTAAAGTTGTGCAAAATTATGTTTTTTTTCTTACATTTGTAATTTGTAAATACTGTATTTAATATTTTGTACTTTTGATGTATTGTTTTTATTGCAGCAACTGTCTGAAAACAGTCATTGGCTGAGTAAAGGTTCCGTGATGAAATAAAAATAAAATAAGATAAATAAACCATTTACATCTGTTGGTTACATTGTGTTACAGAAAAGTTACACAAAGATTAACCACACTTATCATTATTCCATGTCACTGTGTGTGTTCATCCTCACAAATGCATTCGCACATGCAGTGTTCAGTTACAATTATTTATAACTCAAGTTGCTAATTAAGTGAATAATGCAATTCATACTGGTCAGATCAAGACCGTATGATATGTTTGGTTATGTGTGTACAATAAAAACCTGGCTATAAATTAAGCTTTTCAGTTTGTTAGAGCTACAGCTAAAGAGATGGATAACACCATATTAAGGTCCATATGTGACCTCACACCACAAAACGACCAATAAGTCGGGGAAAATGATTATGCTGATTTTCACATGACATTCAGTAGAAGTCATAACCTTTAAAATGGTATATAATTTGTCATATTCAGACAAGGCAAACCCTCTGAAAATGAGCCCCAAAGATTTGGAAAATGGCTTAAGCATTTTTTAAAACAAGGGAGAAACAGACCACTTCAAAGATCGGCGTCCATTCAAGCGCTGTAATCTGATAATTTTTATTTGATGAAAAAACGTATTTAAACATGATTTCTGACGATCAAAATTTCACAGAAGGTAGATTAAGATACCTTCATTCAGGAAATACAAAAATCCTGAATCTCGTATTTTAAACCAAATTTGACTATTTCAGCTAATAACAGACAAACTATCTCGGCGACATAACGGTCGTTTTGTGGTGTAAGGTCACATATGACTGCCTCCCCAAATACATGTTGCACCAAAATAAAATACTGTAAACGTGCTATTGTTAGCTGCACATTAAATATTCACACCCTTACCGCCAGATTTAGTAAGCGCTAATTTTAAAACCCACATTGATATATATGTTTCTATATATTAGGCTTGATTGATTGTTCACATCATTTGAATGTGTTCCTTTGATATGTCTCTGATATTAGGCTAGATTACAGACAGACCCTTTGAATGTTTTCCTTTGATATGTCTCTGATATTAGGCTAGATTACAGACAGACCCTTTGAATGTGTTCCTTTGATATGTTCCGGATATTAGGCTAGATTACAGACAGACGTGGGACAAGGCTTTCAGGGACTACCTCAAGAAACTTGATGAGAAGAAACCAGTCATTATATGTGGAGACCTCAACGTGGCCCATGAAGAGATCGGTCAGTTCAAACTTAGCACCTACAGTTTAAATATGTTGTCCTTCTTTATTTGGATCTGATATGTTGATGACATAATTATAGGTATTTGTAGGCTTTAAAATTGTACAATTGTAACAATTCCATCATCGGTTCTAATACTTGATGAGAAGAAACTGACCATTGTTCTTGAAGACCCGAACATGACCCAAAGAGAGATCAATAAGTTCCAACTCATGATCTAAATTGTAATTGTTTTGTTTTTTGTGTCTTTGTTATTGTATATATGTTGATGACAGCATTATAAATTCTGGGCTTTAAACTGGTCCAATTCCAATAATCATGAAAGTCACCATATAAGATTAAGCTTTAGCCAACCTAATGATATGAATAGCAGAGCTTTTAGTCACTTGGCTTTAGTCACTTGGCTCAACACAGTCCTAATAGTCAGGTGGATTAGCGTCAAATTTCTTGATTATCGTTACCTGCCGGATAAAAGTGCCATTTATGATACAGTTCTTCCTTAGGACCTACCGAACAATATTAGAATAGGAACCCTCCCCCCGGCAAATATTTCAAATAAGCGTGTTGGGGCGGGGGGCGCCGTACCAGAGCCCCCACACTAAATATAGGGTAAAATAGCAATGATTTGTTGTTACAAAAGCGCCATCTTGGGCACAGGGATTCCTTAGGACCCACTGAATGATATTAGGGTTGGAGCCCCCGGCGAATATTTAATTAAAGCGTGTGGGGGCCGAGGCCTGCCGGACCGGAGCCTGCACATTAAGCATAGGGGAAAAACATTTTACAATATGGTTTGGGGGTCAAAGGTCAAGGTCACAGGGATTATTATACATGCACAAATTGCAAAAACTGGGTAACAAATTACCATCAAACATGGTACCCGTGTGATCTTGGGGGAATTTTAAGTCAAGGGTCAAGGTCACGGCTATGCAAAAATAGCTTGTTATTGCGATATCTCAATATCTGGTTGACTGATTACCATCAAAATTGAGTTGAAATAATCAATTCAGTGCATGTTAACTTGGGTTTGATATAAACATCGTACACTGGCGAAGGCATCATCATAGAATGCGCGCAGTTGAAGATCCATGTACATGGGTTTGATATAAACATCGTACACTGGCGAAGGCATCATCATAGAATGCGCGCAGTTGAAGATCCATGTACATGGGTTTGATATAAACATCGTACACTGGCGAAGGCATCATAGAATGCGCGCAGTTGAAGATCCATGTACATGGGTTTGATATATACATCGTACACTGGCGAAGGCATCATCATAGAATGCGCGCAGTTGAAGATCCATGTACATGGGTTTGATATAAACATCGTACACTGGCGAAGGCATCATCATAGAATGCGCGCAGTTGAAGATCCATGTACATGGGTTTGATATAAACATCGTACACTGGCGAAGGCATCATCATAGAATGCGCGCAGTTGAAGATCCATGTACATGGATTTGATATAAACATCGTACACTGGCGAAGGCATCATCATAGAATGCGCGCAGTTGAAGATCCATGTACATGGGTTTGATATAAACATCGTACACTGGCGAAGGCATCATCATAGAATGCGCGCAGTTGAAGATCCATGTACATGGGTTTGATATAAACATCGTGCACTGGCGAAGGCATCATCATAGAATGCGCGCAGTTGAAGATCCATGTACATGGGTTTGATATAAACATCGTGCACTGGCGAAGGCATCATCATAGAATGCGCGCAGTTGAAGATCCATGTACATGGGTTTGATATAAACATCGTGCACTGGCGAAGGCGGCATCATAGAATGCGCGCAGTTGAAGATCCATGTACATGGGTTTGATATAAACATCGTGCACTGGCGAAGGCATCATAGAATGCGCGCAGTTGAAGATCCATGTACATGGGTTTGATATAAACATCGTGCACTGGCGAAGGCATCATCATAGAATGCGCGCAGTTGAAGATCCATGTACATGGGTTTGATATAAACATCGTGCACTGGCGAAGGCATCATCATAGAATGCGCGCAGTTGAAGATCCATGTACATGGGTTTGATATAAACATCGTGCACTGGCGAAGGCGGCATCATAGAATGCGCGCAGTTGAAGATCCATGTACATGGGTTTGATATAAACATCGTGCACTGGCGAAGGCATCATCATAGAATGCGCGCAGTTGAAGATCCATGTACATGGGTTTGATATAAACATCGTGCACTGGCGAAGGCATCATCATAGAATGCGCGCAGTTGAAGATCCATGTACATGGGTTTGATATAAACATCGTGCACTGGCGAAGGCATCATCATAGAATGCGCAGTTGAAGATCCATGTACATGGGTTTGATATAAACATCGTGCACTGGCGAAGGCATCATCATAGAATGCGCGCAGTTGAAGATCCATGTACATGGGTTTGATATAAACATCGTGCACTGGCGAAGGCATCATCATAGAATGCGCGCAGTTGAAGATCCATGTACATGGGTTTGATATAAACATCGTGCACTGGCGAAGGCATCATCATAGAATGCGCGCAGTTGAAGATCCATGTACCTGGGTTTGATATAAACATCGTGCACTGGCGAAGGCATCATCATAGAATGCGCGCAGTTGAAGATCCATGTACATGGGTTTGATATAAACATCGTGCACTGGCGAAGGCATCATCATAGAATGCGCGCAGTTGAAGATCCATGTACATGGGTTTGATATAAACATCGTGCACTGGCGAAGGCATCATCATAGAATGCGCGCAGTTGAAGATCCATGTACATGGGTTTGATATAAACATCGTGCACTGGCGAAGGCATCATCATAGAATGCGCGCAGTTGAAGATCCATGTACATGGGTTTGATATAAACATCGTGCACTGGCGAAGGCATCATCATAGAATGCGCGCAGTTGAAGATCCATGTACATGGGTTTGATATAAACATCGTGCACTGGCGAAGGCATCATCATAGAATGCGCGCAGTTGAAGATCCATGTACATGGGTTTGATATAAACATCGTGCACTGGCGAAGGCATCATCATAGAATGCGCGCAGTTGAAGATCCATGTACATGGGTTTGATATAAACATCGTGCACTGGCGAAGGCATCATCATAGAATGCGCGCAGTTGAAGATCCATGTACATGGGTTTGATATAAACATCGTGCACTGGCGAAGGCATCATCATAGAATGCGCGCAGTTGAAGATCCATGTACATGGGTTTGATATAAACATCGTACACTGGCGAAGGCATCATCATAGAATGCGCGCAGTTGAAGATCCATGTACATGGGTTTGATATAAACATCGTGCACTGGCGAAGGCATCATCATAGAATGCGCGCAGTTGAAGATCCATGTACATGGGTTTGATATAAACATCGTGCACTGGCGAAGGCATCATCATAGAATGCGCGCAGTTGAAGATCCATGTACATGGGTTTGATATAAACATCGTGCACTGGCGAAGGCATCATCATAGAATGCGCGCAGTTGAAGATCCATGTACATGGGTTTGATATAAACATCGTGCACTGGCGAAGGCATCATCATAGAATGCGCGCAGTTGAAGATCCATGTACATGGGTTTGATATAAACATCGTGCACTGGCGAAGGCATCATCATAGAATGCGCGCAGTTGAAGATCCATGTACATGGGTTTGATATAAACATCGTGCACTGGCGAAGGCATCATCATAGAATGCGCGCAGTTGAAGATCCATGTACATGGGTTTGATATAAACATCGTACACTGGCGAAGGCATCATCATAGAATGCGCGCAGTTGAAGATCCATGTACATGGGTTTGATATAAACATCGTGCACTGGCGAAGGCATCATCATAGAATGCGCGCAGTTGAAGATCCATGTACATGGGTTTGATATAAACATCGTACACTGGCGAAGGCATCATCATAGAATGCGCGCAGTTGAAGATCCATGTACATGGGTTTGATATAAACATCGTGCACTGGCGAAGGCATCATCATAGAATGCGCGCAGTTGAAGATCCATGTACATGGGTTTGATATAAACATCGTGCACTGGCGAAGGCATCATCATAGAATGCGCGCAGTTGAAGATCCATGTACATGGGTTTGATATAAACATCGTGCACTGGCGAAGGCATCATCATAGAATGCGCGCAGTTGAAGATCCATGTACATGGGTTTGATATAAACATCGTACACTGGCGAAGGCATCATCATAGAATGCGCGCAGTTGAAGATCCATGTACATGGGTTTGATATAAACATCGTGCACTGGCGAAGGCATCATCATAGAATGCGCGCAGTTGAAGATCCATGTACATGGGTTTGATATAAACATCGTGCACTGGCGAAGGCATCATCATAGAATGCGCGCAGTTGAAGATCCATGTACATGGGTTTGATATAAACATCGTGCACTGGCGAAGGCATCATCATAGAATGCGCGCAGTTGAAGATCCATGTACATGGGTTTGATATAAACATCGTGCACTGGCGAAGGCATCATCATAGAATGCGCGCAGTTGAAGATACATGTACATGTAGTTTAATAATGTACATGGATACTGTAATCTTCAGAAGATTTAGACAATGTTTCTGATGTTTAAAACATGATTATTAGACCTAACGGGTGAAAATAATGAATTACTTTATACCAGGTACGCTTATAATGACCTTGCACCATATATCCACATTGCGTGTGTTATCCATATGGGATCATTTATAATGAGGTACCGCTTATAACAAATAAATATCGGGGGGGGGGGGGGGCCCAACAACCTTGTTATAACAACCTTGTTAACAATCTTGTTATAACAAGGTTTCCATGTTATTAAATATGAAACACATGTCATTTTCTTGCATTAATCCGTACTGCTGAATGACAGATCTGAAGAATCCTAAGAGCAACCGCAACAAGACTGCAGGATTCACAGACCAGGAGAGAGAGGGACTAACGGAGCTTCTCAACGAGGGCTTCGTGGATACCTTCCGCCATCTCTACCCAGACAAGGCTGAGGCATACTCATACTGGACATACATGGGCAACTGTCGGGCAAAGAATGTTGGATGGTAAGGAAAAATTGTTTTGTTAAAGGGACAGGTCCACTTTTACAAAACGTCTGAACAGCTTTCAGTTGACGGATCGGGATCAATGTAACACGCAAAAAAAAAATCAGAGCGAACAGCCCTCTAATTTGGATTTTACGAATGAAAAACGAATGCGTCCCTCCATTTAAACTATATATCGGTCAATAAAGGAGTTCAACTGATTTAGCATAATATTACTACAATATAGTACTAATTCTCGTAAAGGTATTGTGAAGCCGACATTTGTTAACGTATGTCACGGAAAAAGATCTCAAAAATAAAGAATATATAATAACATGTAGTCAGTTTAAGCGATGTACTTATGCGCGGGTCACGTAGGGGTCATGCATACCGATCTGGCACTCCATGAAATCTGTGTACGAACTTACTCACCGGCCGAAAATATGTATGTACCCATTAAACCGACGTCCCTCAGTTTAATCAGTTCAAAAAAGCGATTTCAAGTCCTAATTTTTTCAGGCATGCTATTAAATGACATTTCCTTTCATATAAGACAATAACCTCGCAACTTTTGAATTTTGGCTTGCAAAAGAGGATCTCTCCCTTTAATTCTTTTTTCTTTGAGAGAGAGAGAGGGTGATATATTGGAGTTGATCAATTGAAAATGAGGTTATTATTAGAGTAATTAACTTGGCTGAGGCCTAATCATGCATTCTTGACTTTACATGGGAAAGTTTTAGGCGAAGGATGTGGGCTGGTATGATATTTGAAATCATCATCTACACAAGTAGTGCCATTTTGTTGAATTCTTGACAAGTTCACTAAAATAGGAGGCTTGTGACTTTTTCTCATCACAGAAGGCCTTACTCTGATCTCTGATTTGCTGAAGCCTGTACTTCCATGAGAATAGACATTAACCAGGGACCCGTTTCATGAAGGGGTCTTCGCTAAGACCGTTGTCTTATAGACCCGTTTCATGAAGGGGTCTTAGCCAAGACCGTTGTCTTATAGACCCGTTTCATGAAGGGGTCTTCGCTAAGACCATTGTCTTATCTTATATGGCGCGGAGCTACGGTGCGTTCCGCAGAGAGCAGACGTCGATAGCCATTGGAAACTCAAAAGCTTTAATGGGTAGTTACTAGCTTTGGCCAGCCAAGATTGATTTTTAGTTACAATAAATTGCATTTGAATATATAGTGTTATCATTATCATCCTATCTTGTTTGTTCTTGTCTCAGGCGACTGGACTATGCTGTGCTATCCAAGAGCCTTATGCCCAAGCTGTGCGACAACTCTATGAGGACACAGACCTTTGGCAGTGACCACTGTCCCATCGTCCTCTACATGGCCATGTGACCACTGTCCTATCGTCCTCTACATGGCCATATAACCACTGTCCTATCGTCCTCTACATGGCCATGTGACCAACGGACAGAGAAAGGTGTTATTAAATATGAATCTGTTCAGGACAAGTCATTTTAACCCGTTCCCTTTGAGATTATAGACTCTGTACATAGCCCACCCAATTCCCATAAGCAACAAGTTAACCCCTTGACTATGGGAACCAGGTGGGTTGTGTACAAAGTCAATGGAGATTTCAGCGCATTGATAGTTCTCACCAGTTCTGAAATGCGCTATATAAAAATCAGCTATTATTATTATTATTATTATTATTATTATTTGTGAGGTTCATCATCTTCTAAAAGAAGACATTGGTGTGCTATTGTTGTATAATGTTTATATTGGAGCCCTCTATTGAACTTTACAATCAAGATCATTACCAAGTAATGATTGAAGGCAGGACTGGTGCTAAATTTTTTTTTCTAATATTTTGGAAATTTCTACTACCGTAATTCTCCGTGTATAAGACGCACTCATGTATTAAACGCACCCCCAACTTTGACATTTTTTTTTTTTTTTTTTGTTTTTTGGACACCCTGTATTTTTTTTTTAAGACCCTGAAGTGCTGTTGGAATGCTTATACCACTGGTCTATGGCATGACAATTATAGCTTAATGTTGAATGTAGCATTCATCAACATCATTTTCTCACATAAAAATAGTGGTTAGTACACAAATTGCACATTTATTGAGCAGTAACACTGGTGCTCATAAATATTCATATTCATATTCATGAATATTCATGAGCACCAATACTCACTAAATATACTGCAATTTTCTAAATTTACTAACAACTTTCAATGGGATTCGGGTCCGGGCTTTGACTTGGCCATTGTAGCACCTCCACGCTGTTATCCTGGAACCATTTCTTGACTGCCTTTGCTTTATGTTTAGGATCGTTGTCCTGTTGGTATGTCCAGTATGGGCCGATATGGAGATTTTCTGCAGACTGCCTGATGTTGTCTTCCAGAATTTGGATGTACTGCTCCTTCTTCATTATGCCTTGTACCTTTATAAGACTGCCAGGCCAACTTCCCGGGCCAACTTGCAGAGAAACAACCCCAAAGCATGATGCTCCCACCACCAAACTTCACGGTTGGCACAGTGTTCTTTGGGTTGTATGCCTCGCCTTTCTTGCGCCAAACGAAGGAAACATCCCTGTGGCCAAAAAGCTCCATCTTTGTCTTGTCTGACCATAGAACTGATGACCAGAAATGTTGATCCTTGTCTCGGTGCTCTCTGGCAAATGTAAGTCGCGTTTTACGATACTTCTGAGTGAGGAGAGGGGTCTTCCTTTGACGACAACCATGTAGCCCTTCCTTGTGCAGTGTGCGGTGTATAGTCTGCGCTGAAACCTTGGTGCCCATCTCGCCCAATCTGTGCCAACCGTGAAGTTTTGTGGTGGGAGCATCATGCTTTGGGGTTGTTTCTCTGCAAGTGGACCTGGCAGTCTTATAAAGGTAGAAGGCATTAAATGAAGAAGGAGCAGAACATCCAAATTCTGGAAGACAACATCAGGCAGTCTGCAGAAAATCTCCATATCGGCCGATACTGGACATACCAACAGGACAACGATCCTAAACATAAAGCAAAGGCAGTCAGGAAATGTTTCCAGGATAACAGCGTGGAGGTGCAACAATGGCCAAGTCAAAGCCCGGACTTGAATCCCATTGAAAATCTGTGGAAAACCGTCAAGGCTAGGGTGCATGCCCGCAGGCCCTCCAACCTGACAGAACTAGAGGTCTTCGCCAAGGAAGAGTGGGCCAAAATTTATGTGGAGCTCTGCCAAACCCTCGTGAACAGCTACAGAAACCGCCTGGATGCTGTGATCAAGAACAAAGGCTTTGCAATTGAATATTGAGTGTGATATTGTCTTTTATAGTTTTATTGACAAAGGGTATGAATAATTTTGAGCAAGTCAAAATACAAACAAAGCAGTATGCTCTTTGTTATGCAAATGAGGTTATACAAAAACCATTCTGAATTTTTACCTTTCAACTAAAGCTATCCAACTACGGCCAAAATAGTATGTGTCCATCTGTCGTTTTTCCGAAAAACAAATTAATTGCTTTGTTTAAGAATTACACAGCCCTTTGCAAAATGTTGGGTATCTTTTTGATATCACAAAACGGTACCAAAACATATAATAATGTGTTGTCCTTTGCCTGGTGGTCCCCTTTAAAAGAACTAGTACTCCAGTATATCATAATTGGCATATTATGAGTTAAAACAGTATCATAGGGATGAAGAAAATGTGATTTTCTTTTATTCATGTCTGTATGTTTTAGATGTATTCAATTAGTAGTGTATTTAATGATCAGTATTGATTGTACATGTAATTGTGCCAAATGGAGTCAGATCATGATCATTCCTTTGTATTGTTACAATTAATGCATGCATTGTTAAGTTATTCATTTGTTTTTGTATGTTGGACATTATTTGAACAAGAGAGCATTTGTTTGTATTAGATTTCTTACCACCAAATGCCTTGATGCAATTATCATTATTGGTTTTGTATTATCTTGATGCATACCTTTCTTTTGACACATAGTCAAACCTGTGCGTAGTGACCACTGTAGACAGGAGACCTTTATAGACAGGTTCCATAACATAACTTCTCCCCAGGGGACGACTTCTGGTGGCCACTAACACAGGTTTGCAATGTAAATTAAACAAACTTTGCATTTCTTGGGTCATCACCATTTTCTTTATACTGTAAGTGATGAATAAATGAAATTATTATTTTGTAATACATTGATTAAGAGTTTTTCATTTCAGGGTGAACATTATTCTCCTTACCCACTTTATTTATAAATTGGCAATGCAAAATGGCACTCACTCACACTCACACTCACACAACACAAACACACACTCAAGAATAACACACATAACACACAAACACACTCTCAGAGCCAACCCTCAGAAACGCATGAAGATCTCGCCCTGCCGCTTTGTGACTTTCAAGTCTTGTGCATCTTTTAAAGCAAAATTTGTGAGAATTTTCTGGGGGTTCAGGCGTTCAGGGTTCAGGTTGAGATCTGAAAGTTGTCGAAAGACCTTGAATAGATTAGGAGGGATTATGGGTGAGAGATTCAGCAAAGGGGAATTGCATCCTAGAAATAACCTGCTTGCAATGAACTCTGATGATTGTGAAATCTTTCAATCAATGTGACCGGCTAGAGCAAAACCCAGCACTTGTCAGTAATTCATGTCGAGGAAATGGGCATTTCACACAATTTGTGTAAAAGACCCATGATTGTAAAATTGAAACAATCATATCCTTGCCAATTATTGACCAATTTGTTAGAACAAAGGATCAAATGAAAGCTTGGGATGAGGCCTTTGTAATAGTATGAAAATTTACATTTTTATTTTTACCGACAAGTGCCGGGTTTTGCTATAGCCGGTCACAAATAAGAAAGTTTTGACCATTTGAACATAGCGAGTGTGACGAGCAACCTCTCAATAATTTTGCACACAGAATGTTTTTTTTTTCAATATAAACCCCTCACAAAAAGTTCCACAATTCATGTTTGAGAGTTCATAAATCCCTTGTCCCTATATTATCTTACATGAATTTGGCACCATTGGAAAGCATGTTTATTCCTCTTTATATTGATATCCCATTTGTAATGGTTATGTAATTATGGAATCTGCATTACACCTAAATATGGGGCCAGGTCAAGATTGAAATGTTGCAAAATGCATTGTTATTGTGTGACAATTAAAAACACACGTAAATCTACAAACAAATGAAGAATTCACATCGACAATAACGTTGCATTTTGCAAAATTTGCGCTTTTGACACAGCTCCTTATTCAGGCCTACTGCAAACTCGATAAATACATAATCGTTACAAATGAGGCATTGATGTAATGGGGGATAAATGGGCTGGTTCCAATTACATGTATATCAAATTCAAGTCGGATCATTTTATAACAAAATAGATATCAATGCTCAAACTGGAATAGCACAACTTTTTGTGAAGGGTTTATATTATACAGCTAACTTTCTCAAATGTTTTTATAATATGTGACAAAATTGAGTAACACATTTGTCTCCACAACTAAAATTTACAATTATTAAGAAAAGATATTATTTTAACATACAATATATATTGTACAATTATGACAGCAAAAAATGTACAATCGGTGGCAAGAGTGAGAAAATGCCAGATCATGAAGTCAAAGGGTCATAACTTCCTTATTTTTCAACCAATTTTGCCAAATTGTTCAAAGATTATTCTTCTTAATCATCTATTCAAACAAACTACATTATTGCAGGGTGGACTCCCACTAAGAATTATTGATAAAGACTAATGTTCATGTACTCTTTAGTTTGAATATGGGCAACACAAAGACTAATGTTCATGTACTCTTTAGTTTGAATATGGGCAACACAAAGACTAATGTTCATGTACTCTTTAGTTTGAATATGGGCGACACAAATACTAATGTTCATGTACTCTTTAGTTTGAATAGGGCAACACTAAATGTTCATGTACTCTTTAGTTTGAATATGAGCAACACAAAGAAGGAAATATCGTATAAATGTTTTAGACTGTCTAAATGGATACAGTAGCAATGGATTACGGCTGGACTAGTTCGACCTTGCTGCACAATCATAGTTGATGTGCATAATTTGAATTGCACCTGCTATAGTAAAAATATAAGAATGAACCACCACCACACATAGTACATGTTCTTGTTTTATTACAATGGCATGGCATTACAAATAGGCTTTGTAGCATGCATGAGTTGCAGTGAACCATGTTGAAGAATCCTGTGAATAATATGAATATAATATAGCTAGATGCAGCAAATGAATTAAAGGGATCTAGTAACTTTGTTGACAAGTGCAAAAAGTGATGAATGCATTGTTGATACATGTACATGTATATTGTTATCTGATATGGGTATTGTGTATCCAGTGGATAGTTAAACATCTGAACACTTCAATTGTAAATATCTTTTTAACAAAAGAGAAATTTGAAACAAAACTGAAACCTGTCCCATGCTTCTATCGTTAATAAGAATACAAGGTATGCAGAAACTGATAGAATTCAAATTGGATTTTGAGGATTTTGACATTTAATTGTTACTAGATCCCTTTAAGAAGAAAATATTGACTAGCATTCCAAGTATCAATGAAATCATTTGGGGGCCATTGTTAAAGCAGATGAAATATACAAGTACAGGTGATACATGAGCTGAGAAAAAACATGTGTAGCTTTATATACACACCAGAGCAATAAAGATGCAAAATAATAGAACATACAAAGAAAAAACAATTTAAATGGTAAATGTTATTGAAAGAATTTGAGCTGTTAGACTACTAGTAACTAGAATAATTTCTTCTACTGCAGCTACATCCATTAACTTCACATTTACATGATTGTGTTCAATCAACCTTGCTGGAGACATTCACTGGGGTAAGAGCTTCCACTTTGAAGGGTCATTCTGAGTAGCGTGGGTGAAAGACCAACAGAAAACAACTTAGACAAGGGAAGCATAGACCTTCACCATGTATACATGAACACTAGGACCCCGTTGCAGAAAGAGATACAACCAATTGTAAGTTACGATTGGTCGTAAGTCTGAACATTTACGCGTTTCAACTAATCAGATTTGCGCATCTACAACACGTGATCTGATTTACGATTAATCGCAACTTACAATCGATTGTATCTGCAATGGGGCCATGAACAGCCAGCCAAAGAAATGTGATGATATACATCTTACAATATATACATATAGGAAGAACAACAAGTATGTTGTGGAAATAATGGGCAGAGTGATACGCATTTAGGATGTGATGACAATTGTTTTATTGCTTAAATAAAAATTAAATTAATAAATGAATTGTATAATAATGAGGAAACACAAGCATACTTTATAACATACATGTACATGTAGGGTAGATATGTAAATATAGCAGTTATTCATCATAACATTACATTTCCCTCACAGAGACAAATCAAATGTCATTAATAAAAGATAATAATATCAGTATAATTATACACAGATAATTACCCAACACCACATAAATAAATTGCTATATCTTGTTAGGGTATATGGAGTATGATATTATATATGTAAATAAATGGACATTAAAAATCAAATCTTGAACATGGGATATGTTTTTATTGTTTAAATACCTTCTGAAAAGTATGCTTCATGCACCATTTGTGTTAATACAAAATGGTAATTGATCTAGTGTATATATACATGAATTAAGCTAAACATTCTAGAAATATTCTACTTGCCAGTTTTTAATACGTGAACAAAGCAGAAGATTACTGATGAACCACACTTCAATGCACACTCACTGGAGGGACATGCTAATCATCATAAAGACCCTCTTTTCCATCAGAAAAGAAACGCACAATTCTCAAATAAAATTCTCAATATTGCCACACTGTTTTTATACTACTACTTCTACTACATGTATCTAGCAGTAACATCATAAGGCCCTGCCACTGCAATCACACAGGCAAGGGCTTATCAAGTCATGGAAGGCTTTCAAACTGGTGGAAACATGTCTATATTTATTGGGTTTATTGGGTCTCGAATATTGACCAAAAAGGAACCTTTGAACGTAAGAATATGGTAATTAATATGGTTTGCTGGGCCACAGTATTTTAACTTGCCTGATTGGGTTAGGGTTACACTTTGGTACTCTACATGCATCCATGTGTCCATATTCATGAGAGCAGGGAATGTACAGTATAGTTGCACTAGCAGGGCATTTCAATAATGACTACTATGCTATTACTACAAAGTACCAAGTATAAATGTTACAAAATGTGAAATATGTATTCCATCAAGATGATTTAAAATATTGAAATGATGCGATTTGTGATTCCATGTTCATTCCCACTTATCACACTAGCAAAATGAAACAACTTTAATGTAAATAGAGTCCTTCATCATAGCTCAAATGAATATGTGTGTAATCTCCCGTATTACAGCGTGAGGAAGAAATCGTAGACACTACAGACTATGACCATGTGATTGGATGTTTTTAGTTTGGATTGAAGATGCCCAATGGGGCTTATTTAATGTTGGGCAAACAAATGAAAACTGGATACTTTACAAGACAACAATTTTGTTTCACATCATATCAGACAAGCAAGGAACAAGAACACATTGTACAAACATTTGTAGTTAATGCCTTTCATGTATAAATACATATCCAAATGTACTCACTTTGCAAGTACAGTCTAACCTGCATTGTGACCACCTACAGAAACAAGAAAACTGGACACTGGCGACTCCTGTAGGCAGTTTTCATCATTTTCACTGCAGGGGATAATTTTTACTGACCACTATAGGCAGGTTGGCTGCTTTGAAAAGGTGGCCACTATGACAGATTTGACTGTACATAAGCTGCTATAGACAGGTATCTGCTCTAGAGAGTTGGCCACTCAGACAGGTGTCTGCTCTAGAGAGTTGGCCACTCAGAAAGGTGTCTGCTCTAGAGAGTTGGCCACTCAGACGGGTGGCTGCTCTAGAGAGTTGGCCACTCAGACGGGTTGGATTGTACTGGTGGAGAACCTGGGGAAATCGGATCTTTCACAAACATGTCACACAAACAACATTAGTCTGATACACAAGTACAAATTTAGAAAATATTTCTAATTAAATTTGGTAATTACGCCTACTTCTGTTATTTGATGAACACAAATACTAGATATGTACGACCATGCACAATCAGTAATCATCCTTTTTGTTAATTTTTCATGCTGTACAATTTACAAAAAATTATTTCCAGAATTCACAAAAATTGTAAATATATCTTATATACACAATTACAATTCATACATGCAATATTCAGAATTTGTATTACTAGGGCCCCATTGCAGAGAGAGTGTAAGTTAGTTCACGTGTTATAAATGGGCAAATCTGATTGGTTGAAACACGCAAATTTTCTGACTTATAATAAATTGTAACTTACATTACAATCGATTGTATCTCTTTCTGCAATGGGGCCCATGTTATACTCAACATGTATAATGTTATTATGTACAGTTAATATACATGTACACAAATCTCCAAAGTACAAAATCCATACTGTTTTCAAATACAAGATCCATTCGATGTTCAACTTTGCAGTCATTTCTTGACATCAATTTTGGAAGTTCACCTCTTCTGCAACATTCATCTGTCTTTCTGAACACATGTTTACCATTGACTGTTCAATATAACACATGTACATGTATACCATTGACTGTTGACTATAGGGTCGTTCACACGTAGTGAAAGAGGGGCCATTTAAAAATCTATTTTCACATCTACATTTGTACATGTACATGTAGATGCAAATTGAGACAGGTTTTTTTTAATCATATGGACAAAAAATATTGCAAAAATATTCAGGATTTGCACAGTGATTCCAATTCACAAGAAATCTTGGGCAATACTTGGCTGTTCGCTATATGTCTGACCAGAATGGAGAATAAAAACGGATTCTTTGTCCACAAGTCTGAAAGGGCCTAAAGACGATTGATTTTCATTTTTTTCACTACATCCCCACATGTAAACGCCGCTTATAATGCACAAACAATATCATACCACGATGGGAATACATGCCTGTATAATGCTACAGAAAAATGTGCATACTAAATTGTATACCATTGTAGTAAGGATGCCTAGATGAGGACATCTTATAGTGTATGACGATTGTAATATTCATCTTCAAAAAACAGCGAATGTTGTCAACTCTTGACATTGTTTCAGGCTCTTGTACAAAGCAATGCAATGTCTTCACAACCAGGCAGAACCATGGGAGGGTGCCAGTCTCTAGCATAGCTACAGAACATGTGAGGTACTCCACAGAACATGTGAGGTACTCCACAGAACATGTGAGGTACTCCATTGTGGGAGAGACCCAGTCTCTAGCATAGCTACAGAACATGTGGTACGCATACTAAAGTATCCATTGTGGGGGAGACCCAGTCTCTACATGTAGCATAGCTACAGAACATGTGGCGCACATACTAAAGTATCCATTGTGGGGGAGACCCAGTCTCTAGCATAGCTACAGAACATGTGGCACGCATACTAAAGTATCCATTGTGGGGGAGACCCAGTCTCTACATGTAGCATAGCTACAGAACATGTGGCACACATACTAAAGTATCCATTGTGGGGGAGACCCAGTCTCTAGCATAGCTACAGAACATGTGGCACGCATACTAAAGTATCCATTGTGGGGGAGACCCAGTCTCTAGCATAGCTACAGAACATGTGGCACGCATACTAAAGTATCCATTGTGGGGGAGACCCAGTCTCTAGCATAGCTACAGAACATGTGGCACACATAACAAAGTATCCATTGTCCATGTTGAGGCTCATTGTTCATCTAGGCCCAGGGGTACACTCCAATTATCAGATGCTAATCCTGTTCCACAGTTGATCTCAACTAGAAGATCTAGTGTCACTGCTACAATAGGAAGCTAATCCCCTTCCAGGATTAATCTACAGCAGGATCAAATGCAAATCAGGAGTTGATTACCTCACACTAACTACAGTTGATCAGAATCTGTGTTTATCCTCTTCTAGGATTATTCCTGTGTTGGGGCTAATCCCTACCAGGAGCTGATCCTAATCCAGGGTTAATCCTCGTCCGACCACTCTGCCTCATAGTCGCTGGAAACCTGGCTGTCTTCTTCGTCTGAGCTGAGCTCTAGAGCAATCCTTCGTCTGAGGATGGCTTCCACACTGTTTGGTGCAGGCTCGCTGCGTCGCTGTCTCTCCTGTTGTACCTCCACCTTCCGTAGATTCATCCCTGCAAAAGTTTGGAAGAAAAACAGAACAAACAAACTTGAGTAATTTATTCAGCACTACAGCAGTTCACTCTGGGTGCTAATTCACTACTTTCTACTATTATATTGCAATGGATAATAATGGCTCCTACACTCGTGAGGACCAGCCTTGCATCCTTGCTGCTATGTTGACTCTCTTCTTCTGCATCGATCACCTGTCAACATTATGGCCCGGATTCACAAAGGAGGTTTGTACAAACCTTGGTTTAAACCATGGTCTACATCTATGGAGTGCTGCTCGTATACAAGTAAAACAATTTCTAATTTCTAATGATATGACTGTTAGTGCTTGCTAACCAGCAAATTTCACCATCTGAGACGACAAAACATTTATTTGGTGCATTTAGTAAATGTGTACCATCAATATTGTTAACAACTAAGGAGTTAACATTCTTTTCCCATCAGTTTACAAATGGCACTCCATAGATGTAGACCATGGTTTAAACCATGGTTTGTACAAACCTCCTTTGTGAATCCGGCCATTCTCTGCAAGAGGAAAAAGAAATCATGATATTTCTAAATATTTTCATAACTCCACGTCCATCTAGAAGGCAACTCTACGCCAATAGATGGCCACAATATTGTTCTGTGCAGGCTCGCTGTCTCTTTCCTTGTACCTCAACTTTGGGAAGCTTCATTTCTGCTCGAGTTTAGGAGACACAACTTAATGAAAAAATAGTGAAATTACAATTATATCAATGATAAGACAGTAATGACGAAACGATTTCTGCACTTCAGAGCTTGCTTACAAACTCACTACCTTCTTGTAATACGATGTATGAATAAACTGTTGTTAAATTCCTCAAGTGGCACAAGCTTGGTGATTATAAAAAATATCCCAAACCATAAATTAAGTAATGAACTTCTCTCTTTTAAATACAACCGATGTAATTTCAAGTGAAAACAGTTTACTTTAATGCCGTAGCATAAGAAGAACAAGATAAACACAATTCTTTACCAGTTCAGAACTGTAATAAACAAATTCTAGCCATGCTCCATGTTAAACCAAAACCATTAACACAGAGGCAGGAAACCTTACCTTCTTTGATAGCTTGAAGCAGATCGCTCCTGGGATCACTGGCCTGCACCGGTTGGGGTTTGTTGGGTGAGTTCACAACAGGACTCAAGTTGTTGTTGGTTGCAGCAGCCTGCTGAGTGGGTGACGGCAGCTTGAACTGGCCGGGTCCAGGAGGGGGAGGGGGTGCAGGAACATTGTTATTAGCCACAGGGGAAGCAGGGGCCTTAGCCTGCATCAACCCTCCTATGGGAGGAGGTGGGGGAGGAGCAGGGCCACCAATGGGAGGGGGAGGGGGAGGAGGGGGTGCACCTGATGCAGGTGCAGGAATGTTGCTGTTGGTGTTGCTGGGAAGTGGCTGCTGCATGGACATGGGTGGCGGTGGTGGCGCTGGCATATGGTTGTCCATCATCATAGGTTGTGGGGGCGGTGGTGGGGGCGGTAGGTCGCTGGCGCTGGAGTAGTCTGATGTCCCAGAGCTGAGGTAGCTCTGAGGCTGAGGCACGTTGTTGGGAGGCGGGGGAGGGGGCATGCTGTTCCCCATCATTTGTGGGTGAGGGTGCTGCTGGTGTTGGGGGTATTGTTGGTGTTGATAGTGGTTCATTGGTGGTGCGTGGTGGTTCTGCATCTGCATAGGTGGCTGCTGTTGCTGTTGGCTAGGAGGGCGGGCGGGGGCTGGACGCACAGGCCGCAACACCACGTCTCCATTCATGGGTGAATGCTCGCTGCCACTCATTGATGGGGGCGGGGCGGGAGGCCCATGAGACGGCTTCTTGCGCTGCGTCTGACCGTTGATGCCTGAATCATCCGAGGGCGTACTGGAGATGATGGAGTCTGAGTGTGAGATCCTCTTGGGTAGGTCCTGGTTGACTTGGTGTGAGGCCACATGACTGTTGGTGATGCTCTGCTGCGGCCGCTGGGCAAACTCGGCCCCATGGGCGTACATCTGGTAGCGATTCCGCCGTGTGTTTGTGGGAACTTTGGGTGCTGAACCTTTATCGGCGGTAGCTGGCTTTTTCTGTAAGGTATGCAAAGGAAAGGTAACAATTAGCATAAAAGTATCACATGCATTAATATTCAAATGTAGATAATGTATTCCTTGAAAATACAGCAAGGATGAAAATAAGAGTGAAGCAAACAAGGGTAGACCATGAAGCCGTTCAACACTTGAGGTCAGTATTGAGTCAGTCTTTGCATCCCATGAAGCCATTCAACACTTGCTGTCAGTATGATCAGTCTTTGCATCCCATTAAGCCTGTCCATAAAACTAACTGCAATTTAGAACATTGTATATATCCAGATTACATATTAATCTTTATTATGGATTATTATCAAACCTATCCATACTGCAAAATCGTTATTGCTTCACATGATGGGCACTTGTTGTGTTCAATAACTTCAGAAACCACATCTTTGCGTTCAATAAATTCAGAACTCATACATACCCTCCTCCTCTTTCGTTTCCTGATGTTGTTCTCGATGTCTTTGCGTTGTTCATTGCACCACCTTTCGAAGAAGAACTTTGGATCTGTGTAAAACTTGAGGCCATCTTTGTTGTCTTCCCTGTGGAGAAAAATAAAAGACATTCAGTTTGATATGACATTCATTGAAACCTTGTGCATAGCCTAGTTGGACTGCTTGGAGGAGAGGAGAGGGGGGGGGGGGGGGGGGCACACCTTATGTATTCATTTGTTTTAAAACAAATGTTCCACTTATATGTTTTTTATTGTCTTTTCCGAATTATTTGTGCCCATGCCCCCCATAGCTACGCCACAGTGCAAGGCCATTAAGCTGCAAGAATCTGGCCATAACATTTCATTACACAGGGCTATCAAGGGAAAGTTAAACAAAAAACAAAAAACATTTCTAGGGCTACATTTTGAATTCTCTTGCATGAAAATAGTATTGTGATCATTTGTTTTCTGTTAATCCCTATGCAAATGTTGAGGGGGTACATCACCAAGCCCCCTGTATTTGTTTTGACAGAGGGTTATACTAACCTGGCACTAGCCTGCTTGCACACAGCAAGTGAACATCAGGAAAAGGCAAGTACAATTGGAAGTGAATTGTCCAACTGGGGCTAGTAATCTACATCAAATTGTTT
The DNA here is from genome assembly GCA_037951105.1 of Echinarachnius parma. NCBI lineage: Eukaryota > Metazoa > Echinodermata > Echinoidea > Clypeasteroida > Echinarachniidae > Echinarachnius > Echinarachnius parma. The sequence continues at coordinate 104,003 of JBAMJV010002391.1, read as the reverse complement.
TCAGAATATGTTTTGAGTTTTATATCAGATTTATAAATTGCAAGAAAATATTTGACAGCAACTTGTCGATAACATGTACTCCAGATTGTCTTATTCCTTAGTCTTTCAACCCGTTCAAGACGGGTTTGCTTTGGTATAAAAACAGATCTCAGCCTGAGTATTTTCTTGACAAGTTCTGAATGGCTATAAAGTTAATTTGTAAATCCCCCCCTTTTTTTCTTTCCTCTTTTTTTTCTTCTTCTTATTACATAGTACCACATAGTATCACTGCTAACTAAACTGAATTTGAAGTGTATTTCATTCATATGTTCATGTTTTAGTACTAATGCAACATACAATAACTATTATACAATGCTCTGTCTTACTCTCAAATTCAATACCTGAACTGGTTACATAAAGCTAGATCAGGGGCAGGTTCACACCGACAGTACATATCAAGCAGAGCCCCGGAACGAGAGTCAGGTGTGAACAGGGATGTATCCAGAGGCTGGCTACATTGGTAAGGTGCCCAATCATCCTCTGTGAAGCACACTGGTCCATTGTGGCAAGCATTGGATGGCAAGATGTCATGGGCAAATTACATTAAAACATATTTTGATTGAAGCATTTTTTATTTTTTAAAAACAATCAAAATGGGACAGGACAGAAAAGAGTAATGTTTCACCACTTGTGGTATGAACATGCATGCATGACTAAAATCATACCAAAAGTAAACCAAATATGGGAAATATAGAAGTGAAACAGAATAGCGCCCTCTACCTGAACTGGTTGAGCAGTGTGAGCTTGGGAGGCTTCTCACATTTCATGTAGGTTTCCCTCATAGCAGAAGGCATGGACGGTGAAGCTACTACCTCTGTATCAAGGACCAGGGAACTCTTGAAGGCCTTGCGCATGTGAATGTCTTGCAATGACACTGAGATAGGGATGGGTGGTATAGGGTGAAGGAAGCAAGACAAAATAATCATCAAACAAAATATAGTGGAAAAGAACACTATAAACCACATGTAAAAAAGAGAATAGCAAATATTGTAAAATAATGCTTCGAAAGGATGGAAATTATGTTATAGTACCTTTTTTATGAACCCAAAATTAAGTAAATCTCTCATTTTGATAAGAAACTTGTATTAAACATGAAACTGCAAGAGATAATAAAATCAAATTCTTTGGAAAGAACAAATGTTAAAATATTGCTTCATGAATGTACCAAATCAATGTGAAATAGAATAAAGTGAAAACAGCAAAATAATCAATGGATTCAAGATCTATTTCTGTGAAAGATATTTAAATCGTAACATTATGATCCAGAAAATGACAAAGTAGAAAGTCATGGCAAACGTTTACGACCTAAAAAAGAACACAAATAAAAAATTGCTGTCATAAAATGTATACAAATAAATTGAAATTCACACTCCAATTGCATGGTCTGATAGTGATTCCTTCCAGTTAAATATATGGCTCCTGAAAGAACATGTGAAGGGAATGAGCAATAATAGTTAAAGAAAATACTTCATGGTACAAAAAAAAAAAATAATAATAATAAAAAATAAATAAACATAAATGTCTAAACTCTAAACATAAAATCATAATGTTCATAAATTGTGTACATGTGATGTATACATGTCCACAGGTCTATTCAAGTACATTTCATGTACAAAATATTATTTCTAGTACAACTAGGGCAATTGCACATTGTAGAACAGCTGTATGGTGAATGGGATTACACTAGATGCAATGATATAAAGAGACAATGATGATAAAGTCAACGTTGTATAATGTACATCATAACATAACATTTTTAAATGTCTTTGAATCATAAATGGGGAAGACCCTATAGAGCCCATTTCACACAACATGCTACGTCATCGTCAAGTCTGTGTACATAGTATTCTGATACAGCCATGGAGGCCATCTGAAGGGTAGTTGTCATGGCAACGGTGATGTGAGTAGAATATCAGACAACAGAGGTCAAGAGGGTACAATGTACACTGTGTGCAGAGAGGACCATCCTCCCATCTCACTGGTGTGTGCATGCACTGCATCCATCAAACCATGGGTAGGATATACCGGTATGGGATACCACAAGGTACTATCAATTATTATTAGGGCTGAGTCAAACCGGATATTGATATCCAGATATGAGCTGAGTAAAAACAGACAGATATCGGATTTATCCGAAATGTAAACAAAAAATATGGTTGAAGTATCAAAAATCAAAGCTCCATTTTTTTTTTTATGTACCCATATCCAACAATTTGAATTCGGTATCTGACCTTCACGGTCGGATACCGAACGGCTATCAGTTTGGACTCGGCACTAATTATGTGCATGTATATTTTCCTGCACTGCTATTTCATTTTCAGAACTACTAGTACTACTAGTACTCAGGGCTCCACACTAGCACTTGCCCGGGGCAAGTAAAAGTGGTGTCAGGCAAGTGAAATGTAATTGTCTGGTTTGCTTGCCCGATCGGGCAACTAAATAATTATTCAACTATGAGAGAACAATGTAATTTTTTACATCTAAATCTCATCAAGAAGTAAGAGGGCAAGTTAATTTTATATAGGGGCAAGTAAACCTTCAAAATGTATGATTTTTACTTGCCCAAAATAGCCAGTAGAGAAAAAAGTTAGTGTGGAGGGTAGGCATGGCAGTATTCAATAAGGCTACATTGCATTGTGCTCATTTTCATGTTCTATCTGTCTCCTTACGAATGTCTTCCATACATATCATTGTAATGTTCCTTTCAGTTTGACATCATTCAGGGTATTTATCATGAGAAATGGAATTATCAATTCATCGACAAAGGAAGATTTTGAAGTACCTAAAAACATGTCTTTAATTTGTGAAATCTTTACAAGAGATTGTTCATTATATGAATAACAACCCATAATAGACTGATATCGTCAGCATCCTCAATGGCAATGCCAATGGGCTAGCTCCCATCAAATATGGCAGATGTGCATGCCCATGCTAACACTGTATCTTGACCAAATAAGCATGATGATAAATCATTTATAAAGTTCTGATGTATGCCCACAAAATACTAAGCACATGTACCTGCCCTGCACGGATGGCCTCTATCCATGAGATTGACAACTCAATCACATGTCAAACAAATACCCAGAACTTCTCCCATCCATGTCTAATATAAACTCATCATCCGGCCAGATGACATTTGCTCTTCACCGTTCACGCTTGAATTGAAAATGGGTCTTCTGCTAATAAAATAAGCCTGGTTTGCAAATCACTTGAACCAGAGCTGGTTTATTCATTACAGAATGCAATTAAACCAAGAAGTGGGTAGAGTAGACCTACTTGTATACATGTACATGTATGTAGTGGTAATTGTAGTCTTGCCTTGCATAGTAGTGTGCATACTGTACATGTGTAACTATATAGTGCTAGTTGTGGCCATCTAATATTTCCTGCCATGAGTTGACAAGTACACCTATTGTATGTAGCTCTCACTAAAGCCAAGGCAGATCTTCACTGTACTGAAAGACACACTAGGTTTGTATACTGTGCCAGCACACTTCCCTTTTATTTCCATACAAACTTGCCATGCAGTCACTCTCTGCTGATGTAACAACATGGATGATGAATCATGCTAGATTTCTAATGACAGCCTGGTCATTATGTAAGTTAAAAAAAAAAAATGCTTTTAAATTATAAAATCATTTAAAGTAATGATTTTAAAGTAATATTATCATTTTTTAACATTAAAGGTTCAATAGACCAGGATCGACACTCACACTTGCCCATTCGCCCAGGGCAAGTCAACATTGATGTTGGGCAAGTAACTTCATAAATTGGTTAGTTTGGTTGCCCGATCAGGTAACTAACATTTCTGTTCAACTATGACAGTAGAATGTAATTCTTGTACATAAATCTCATCTATTGAGGTAAATGGACAAGTCAATTTTCAGTTTGGGCAATCTTGTCAAATTTGAACATGCATGATTTTACTTGCCCAAACGGGCCAGTAGAGAAACAAGTTAGTGTGTTAAAATTTGAAAGAGCATACAATTTTAATGACAGAATAAACTTTATTTGATCAAATTTGGTTCAGAAACGGCTGAAATATCATTAAATATATCCGATTGGAATAAATCTGGGGCCCAGATTGATTTTTTTTTTAATTAAAAAAAATGCTTACACTTTCAAAAAGGTTCAAAAGAGGTTTTTAAATAGTTGTTGATATCTCTTCATTATTTCAACAAAACATCATGCATAATTTTGTATGAAAAATGGTTGAAACCAATTTTGCTTTCTTAGAGAGCACCCTCATATGTGTTTTAATGTGTCTTTTTGAATGATAACAGGCTTTTTACTTAGTCGTTTATAATTGTCTATTTCCTTTCGAGCATGATGGAGTTCTATTAGTTTGTAATATTATTGTGCAGGTTTTGGTTACTAAAGCTCAGCCTTACCAAAAATTGTACTACCCCTTTAAAGGGATAGATCCACTTTTGCAAGCCAAAATTCAAAAGTTGCGAGGTTATTGTCTTATATGAAAGGAAATGTCATTTAATAGCATGCCTGAAAAAATTAGGGCTTGAAATCTCTTTTTCGTGGAGTTATAGACCTAAAACTGAATAAACTGAGGGACGTCGGTTAATTAGGTACATACGTATTTTCGGCCGGTGAGTAAGTTTGTACATAGATTTCACGGAGTACCAGATCGGTATGCATGACCCCTACGTGACCCACGCTAGCTACGTGACTCGCGCATAAGTACTAATGTGTGAGCGTTTACCAAGCAAAATACCCAAACATCGCTTAAACTGACTACATGTAATTATATATTCTTTCTTTTTGAGATCTTTTCCGTGACATACGTTAACAAATGTCGGCTTCACAATACCTTTACGAGAATTAGTACTATATTGTTGTAATATTATGCTAAATCAGTTGAACTCCTTTATTGACCGATATATAGTTTAAATGGAGGGACGCATTCGTTTTTCATTCGTAGAATCCAAATTAGAGGGCTGTTCGCTCTGATTTTTTTTTTGCGTGTTACATTGATCCCCATCCGTCAACTGAAAGCTGTTCAGACGTTTTGTAAAAGTGGACCTGTCCCTTTAAATGTCAACTGTCACAGACCACGACAGTTGTCTGTGTGCACAGTCTACCACCTCCCAAAGAAGCTCCCATCAAGTTTGGCCTTGCAAGTTGGATCATGAACTTCAGTTACTCTATTTGATTTACCCATTGCCTACATGTATGGGGAATACACAGATCAAGAATTGCAGTTAGCAGTATTATGAGCACTGGATTCTCACTGGAAAGGGAATTCAATTTGAGACAATATGTGACCTTACACCACAAAACGACCAATAAGTCGGGAAAACTGATTGTGCTGCTTTTCATAAAACATTTAAATAGAAGTCATTACCTTTACAATGGTATATCATTCGTCATATTTGGACTAAGCAAACCCTCTCAAAATGAACACCAAAGATTTGGAATATGGCTGAAGCAGTTTTAAAATAAGGGAGAAACGGGCCATTTAAAAGATCAGTTTCCATTAAAGCGCTGTAATAAGATCATATTTAAAAGATGAAACAAAATATTTAAACATGATTTCCGTCGCTCAAAATGTTACAGAAGCTAGATTAAATTATGCTTATTCAGGAAATACCCAAATCCTAAATCTCATATTTTGAACAAAATTTGACTATTTTAGCTAATAAAAGAGAAACTACCACAGCGACATAACGGTCGTTTTGTTGTGTAAGGTCACATATGATAGGACTGTCAATTATAAAGAACAAATGGAATCATAGAGAGCTCATTGTTTTTTAAAAACAAAGTGACAATATAATTAATACAAGACAAATATTAAATCATACCTAATTTAGATATCATCATCATAATCAGCAGCAGCAGCAGAATCAAGGCAAATTGTAACAGCACCATAAAGTTCTCCCAGCTTTAATAAAGTTGTGTTTAACAAAACATGCATAAGGTCTGAAAGGCCAAACTAATCAATTCAACTTAAAAACAATACCACTAAGCAAATCCCTAGACAAAATTTATGCAACTTTTTAAGATACTTTAATTACAGGTTTTTAGTACAAACATACAAACTGTAATCTGCAGCAATTAGTGGCTATTCTATTGTGTGTGTCTGTCGGATATTGAACATTAGGAAGTTTGTGTTCCCTTGATTAGGTTGGTCACAGGAACCTAATATCCCGCCAGTCTGTGCCACCCTCCAGTAATCATGTCATTACCAGTCTTCTGCTCATTACAGTCTGATGAGTCACATGATACATCATGGACATTCTAGGGTCAACACCAGTATACACCAGTATACACCAGTATACACCAGTATACACCAGTATACACCAGGCCCGAAATGCTATGTCCAAAGACCCCAAGAAAAACTTTAAAATATCCACCTTAAATTCCTAACGTTCTAATTTAAAAGACCATCGAGCATACAAAATTATTCCCTGCGAACAACATTTTATAAATTGTTTTCTTTTCCTTATTCAACAACCGCCTTACAAGTTGGTCAGATGAGTCAAAAGGTAGAACAAAAAGTTGGCCTTACCTAACATGACATAATGTGTGTGTACAATGTACTTTTAAAAGGCCTTATCCTGAGTTACAGCCCCAATGGCTCCATCCCACACCCTTCCCTGGGCTCTTAATTAGAAAGTGTTGACATTAAGGGCACATAACCTACATACTACATGTATGCCAATGTGATCAAACAGCGCCCCCCCCCCCCCCCCCCCCCCCCAGCAAAACTCCACATCCCCTAGGCTTTCCTGGGCTCTGGGGTTCAGTGTGGACAGGGCCAATCAGAGCACAGCGATGAGCCACCCCTCCCTCCCCCCCCCCCCCCCCCCTCCCTCCCTAGCCATACGACTTTGGGGTTCAGTGTGGACAGGGCCAATCAGGGCACCTAACCTAGATAACATTGATGAGACACCCCTTCCCCCAGCCATACTATTTGCAAGGCTTCCCTGGGCTCGGAGGTTCAGCGTGGACAGGGCCAAACAGGGCAAGACACTAACCTACTGTACATAGATCATGACAACATGATGAGATAGCTCCCTCCCTCCCCCCACCCCCCCCCCCCCCCCTCCCCCTGTGCAATACTCCATCCCCATTCTTCCCTGGACTCAGGGGTTCAGTGTAGACAGGGCAAGCCATCCTAGATTATCACATGTATGTCAATGTGATGAGACAGATGATCATGAGTTATGTATGGAATGCCAGGTACATGAAGCATACTTGTACACCATACTGAACATCATCATTGTGATATCACTTGCCTGTACTGTAGTCAGAAAACATATATCGTCGCTGGGCTGTTAAAACCTTGTATCTCAAATTTTGGTGAAAATTACTTTTTTGGATAAATGTGAAGTTTAAGGTGTAATTCATCTTCTAATAACCACATGAGTTGCATAATTTGTTTATCTTTTAAAAAAAATGTCAAAATTCATCTTTTCGAAAACCTCGTATCTCATTTCAGGATTTAGTGCGAAAACCTCGTAACTCAATTTCCCACCTTCCAAATTATCTTTCATGCATTTAAACTATTTCATATCAAATTGATTATCAAACATAGTCTTAAGTTCAAATAACATAGCCTACGCACACAATTTGTTAAAATAAGAATGTTTTTCCGCTCTCCTGAAAATTTTGTTTTTTTGAGATACGAGGTTTTAACAGCCCAGCGACGATATGCAGCTCTAGGTCTCTTGGTAAGCAAGGAATGGTATCCTCTAAATGAAAACAATGCATCCACTGATACAGACCGTGTACGTTTGTGCCTACTCGTGAATTGTGATGTTCCTTTGTAAGATGATATTGGTATGAGGCAGACTGTAGATGTGTTGAAATAGTAAAGGGCCTTTACCTAAATCAACTTGAGACCTAGTGGTATGTCAGGAACTGGTTTTTACCCTGTTAGTTATAAAATGTGCAATGGTGAAATGACCAGTCCTTAAAGGGAAACAAAACGCTCAAGTTTTGTAAGTGGGCTTGAGTACACAATTCCTGTCACTTCTAGACAGTTCTAGTCCACATATTTCCTCTTGAGTACCTCACTAATAATGGAAATAATCAATGTTTTTCAAACCACTATCAACTGTTTTGACTGACCACTGGAGGCTGCCATGTTTTCTAACGGTACCGCATGCATTGTATGCAACGTCATCTGAGCACACCTGAACGTGCACTAACAAAAAGTGGGTGACGTAACCGTTGTTGTTAAATCTGCTGCTATGTCAGTGGTTACTTAACCCACTTTTTTTAATGCAAGGTCAGATGACACAGATACATGTATAAGGTCAGTCAAAACAAAAGAGAGTGGTTTTATAAACATTGATTAAAATGAGTTATTCCCAAGAGGTAATATTATGTCTAGAAGTGACGGGAATTATGCACTTCTCAGTAGCAGTTAAGCGAAAATGCTAGCATTTGGCACCCCTTTAATATTGATGTTATAAATTGTGTTTCTGTTTCTACCAGGAATTACAAATATTTGTAACAACAAAAGTTTTTAAAAATTAGTAAGCTCGAAGGACAATTGAAGAATTTCAAACTGAACCAATCTAGAAACTTGTCAAAGATTGCTGTTATAACATTCTAAACTAGAACTGCTTTGAAAGCAACAATCGGACAACAATTTCCCACTCTAATTTAACCTATCTATATATTCAATTATTCAACCTCATTGTTATGTTGCTATTATTCACTTTTTAAAAATAAAATGTGGCAATACTAATAGCTCGCTTGTAAAATGGCTTGATCATCTATGGTCTGTGCATACATTCTGCATGCTGCATAACCCATCAAGGATGAGAGCTATTTTAAGGGAAAATGCATCATTATTTTCCTCTACAAATTGGCAAGTCCTAATGTTTACTTCCTTTTAATGACATGTACAAATAAATGGAAAATATTTTTTTAATTATAATTTAATTTAAATATGAAGTGACTTTGCCACAAAGTTGCCAATTTGAATGCCAAGCATTATTTTTTAAATATCATAATGTGTTGCCAATTTAAGGTTTTTCTAAATTATAGCGATCTATTCAATAATACAAATCATAATAAAATAACTAAAGCAGGTAGAGTAACAAAATGGGGCTCTCTAAAAAAAAATGGGGAAATGTATGCTCTTTCTCCTTGTATACATACATACTTCTTATACATTGTATCTTCTTGCTGGAGTGTAGGACTACCAACCACAGATATATGGGACACCGTCCTTGATGGGATTTAACAAAGTATGTATTTTTATTTCCCCATTCCATCCTCTTGTAAAGCAACCAGACATTGGTATTCTCTTCAATAGGGGAGTACATGAACAATGTCAGGACAAATCTCAAGTGTTTATTTTTCAGAATGACAAGGAAGAGAGTTTGCTTTCATTGAAGTCAGATCAGTTGTCCACTTATAAATCAACCAGGAAATAGAAATGTGTCCAGCATATATACTGAGTAAGAATGTTTAGGATTAAAGAACAAACTTACAATGTATCTTCTCAAAACAAAAGCTAGAATCCCCTTTTTTGGACTTTTCACTTGCTGAACATTACTGATAAGTGCAGAATTCCTGTCACTTAAGACTTTATGATTGCTCTTGGGTATCTCTATTGAAATAATGCATGTTTTTGAAACCGCTATAATCTGTTTTGAGTGAACACTGGAGGCTGCCATGTTTTCCAACTGTACCATTTGAACATGTATCTGACCGGGTTATGTAACCACTGCCATAGCAGCAGATTCAACAATCGGTTACCTAACCTGCTTTTGTTAGTGCACACTTCATGCTGTACCGTTAGGAAAACATGGCAGCCTGCAGGAGTTATAGACCATTGATAGTGGGATCTAAAACTTTGGTTACTTCTATTATTAGTCATACCTTTGAGGAAATATATACGACTAGAATTGACAGGAATTATGCACTTATCAGTAACAGTAAGCAAAATTCCATTGGAGTTCATTTCCCTTTAATTCTAAATCTCCCCATGGGTTAAATTATTTTTAACAATTTGGAGTGAGTGCTAAAAATGTTTCAATTGGGGATGGAGATGGGGAGTGTTCTGCAACTCTGCTATGAAAAGAATTAGTCATATCTGTACATGATGCAATATAGACCAGGCGCTGTGTGTTAGCACCAGCCTGATACATGATGCAATATAGACCGCTGTGTGTTAGCACCAGCCTGATACTGGGAACTTTTCAATACCGTCTTGCTCCTGGTGCTCCATGGGACTGTGTGCTCAATTTCTGCTGCCCCCCCCCCCCCCCCCCCCCCCTCCTGGTGCTACATGGGACTGTGTGCTCAATTTCTGCTGAAGAGCAATGTGTGCCTTACATAGCCCCCCCCCCCCCCCCTCCTGGTGCTACATGGGACTGTGTGCTCAATTTCTGCTGAAGAGCAATGTGTGCCTTACATAGCCCCCCCCCCCCCCCCACCTCCTGGTGCTACATGGGACTGTGTGCTCAATTTCTGCTGAAGAGCAATGTGTGCCTTACATAGCCCCCCCCCCCCCCCTCCTGGTGCTACATGGGACTGTGTGCTCAATTTCTGCTGAAGAGCAATGTGTGCCTTACATAGCCCCCCCCCCCCCCCCACCTCCTGGTGCTACATGGGACTGTGTGCTCAACTTCTGCTGAAGGGCAATGTGTGCCTTACATAGCCCCCCCCCCCCCCTCCTTCCTGGTGCTACATGGGACTGTGTGCTCAATTTCTGCTGAAGAGCAATGTGTGCCTTACATAGCCCCCCCCCCCCCCCCCCTTCCTGGTGCTACATGGGACTGTGTGCTCAACTTTTGCTGAAGAGCAACGTGTGCCTTACATAGCCCCCCCCCCCCCCCCCTTCCTGGTGCTACATGGGACTGTGTGCTCAACTTCTGCTGAAGAGCAATGTGTGCCTTACATAGCCCCCCCCCCCCTTCCTGGTGCTACATGGGACTGTGTGCTCAACTTCTGCTGAAGAGCAATGTGTGCCTTACATAGCCCCCCCCCCCCCCCCCTTCCTGGTGCTACATGGGACTGTGTGCTCAACTTCTGCTGAAGAGCAATGTGTGCCTTACATAGCCCCCCCCCCCCCCCCCCTTCCTGGTGCTACATGGGACTGTGTGCTCAACTTCTGCTGAAGAGCAATGTGTGCCTTACATAGCCCCCCCCCCCCCCTTCCTGGTGCTACATGGGACTGTGTGCTCAACTTCTGCTGGAGAGCAATGTGTGCCTTACATAGCCCCCCCCCCCCCCTTCCTGGTGATACATGAGACTGTGTGCTCAACTTCTGCTGAAGAGCAATGTGTGCCTTACATAGCCCCCCCCCCCCCCCTCCTGGTGCTACATGGGACTGTGTGCTCAACTTCTGCTGAAGAGCAATGTGTGCCTTACATAGCCCCCCCCCCCCCCCACCCCCTCCCCAAATATCTTCCTTTGATGATCAAATTAAACTTCAAAGTTGTTACCCATTATATTTGTAGACAGAATCTTGATCTCTAGTGGCATCTAGCTTTGTGTGAAAGCTTGTCAGTACGGTCTCGTTGTGTTCCAATTCTGTGACAGCCCAATCACCTCAGTCGATGGGCCAGCTCCACAAAGAAAGTTCCAATATATTATAACGTACAAAAGTTTATCTGTATTGATAGATTTTGTAAGATCCATATTAAACTTTTGATCCCAATATTTCCCGGACTCAAAGGCCCCATTATATCAAATGCTTTAATTTCAATTGAGAGCACACATACCTTGATCCCTGGTGGCATCTAGCTTGGTGACTTTGTCTGACAGCTTGTCAATGCGGTCCTGCAGTGTGTTAGATCTCTGTGATAGCCCCATTGCCTCCCTATACAGCTCCCCAAAGATGTCCTCTGCATGCTTGCCCAGGTTGCTCAGCTGCCTGATGATGCTGGCCAGTGTGTAGTTGGTCACACATTCTAACTCGTTCTGGATCTCCCGCCCGATGTCCACCCGGCTGACCAGCACGGGTTCCACCTCTCTCTTGATCAGCGGCATTGTGCTAGCCAATCATCGATATCAGCATTACTGAAATATAATCATAATAAAGGCATTGTGCTAGCCAATCATCGATATCAGCATTACTGAAATATAATCATAATAAAGGCATTGTGCTAGCCAATCATCGATATCAGCATTACTGAAATATAATCATAATAAAGGCATTGTGCTAGCCAATCATCGATATCAGCATTACTGAAATATAATCATAATAAAGGCATTGTGCTAGCCAATCATCGATATCAGCATTACTGAAATATAATCATAATAAAGGCATTGTGCTAGCCAATCATCGATATCAGCATTACTGAAATATAATCATAATAAAGGCATTGTGCTAGCCAATCATCGATATCAGCATTACTGAAATATAATCATAATAAAGGCATTGTGCTAGCCAATCATCGATATCAGCATTACTGAAATATAATCATAATAAAGGCATTGTGCTAGCCAATCATCAATATCAGCATTACTGAAATATAATCATAATAAAGCATTGTGCTAGCCAATCAGGGAAAATATTGTGATTAGGATACATGTAAGTTTTCAAGATGGAAAGCAACAGGAATAATTTAAAATTCATGGATCAGAAGTTGAGAACTTTTGAAAGAATTGGGAAAATTACACAAACTTGGAATAGTAAAACAGAAAAAGACAATTCAGAAAAAATTAAATGCATTCAATATTAAAAATCGCTAACAGGACATTTCTACCATTTCACAAATAATTTTAAAAAAAACTAAATATAAAAAAATACCAAAAAATGAAAATTAAAGGGATCTAGTAACTTTGTTGACATGTGCAAAAAGTGATAAATGGTTGATACAATGTAATATTGTTGTGATCTGATATGTCCACAGGGTATTGTGTGAAAATTTCAAGTCAAATGGACGTTATATGGCCGAGTAATAAGCAAAATTGCAAAGTGATGTTCACAAACTCATTGCACTCACTTTGTACACGGTTTTCGCGATCCGTTGGATTATTTAACATCTGAACACTTCAATCGTAAATATCTTTTTAACGAAAGGGAAATTTGAAAAACCAAAACCTGTCCCATGATTTTATTGTTAATACGAATACAACAAGGTATGAGGGAACCGCTAGAATTCCAATTGATAGAGACCACTTTTCTGTCTCCCTCGAGTGATTTACATACGTACATTGTATAGTTAATAAAATTTTGTTAATAATTGTCTATTGTCTATAATATTAAAAATGTTAAAGATAAAAGCAACACAGTGCATAGATTGTTCATAGTCTGTGGAGTTCACTGTGTTGTATACAGGAGCATAGAGCACATGTACAGTACATGTATGAACCTAGTGTGACATTCTGCTGCCTGTTCCTGTAATCACATTAGCAAATGCAGCCCAAAGTAGCAGAGGCACACACATCTGCTGGGATCTTGCCCCACACAAATCAATAACAGTTTGTTGACATCGCAATGCAGGCTGATCAAGTACACATTGCAGGTCATGTACTGTAGTCAGTGTATTGGAACATACGATCATAAACTGCACTACACTCATTTGCTGAGTATACCATTACCAAGTACATCATAAACCTTAGTACTTCAACAAGACAGATCAGATCACAACTGATGCAGATTTGTTACAGACCCATTCTGGACAATAACAAGGCACACACAAATCTTAGACCCCGTTTACAGTGAGAAAAAGGGAGGGCCGGGCCAGGCCCGGGCCAGGCCGCGGCCGAGTTGGCCCCGCAATTTTGTGCGTTTACAGTGCGAGGCCAGGCCGCGGCCTACATTGTAACCTTCCAATATTTTGTCGTAGTGGCGCTCTGCATGTAAACAAACGATTATTTTGGGGGGCGCGCCGGGGGTCACAGTGTAGATCCGGTCGCGCGCGCGCGGGATATTTCCAATGAATCTTTTCCCCAATTCCCTATGTTTATGCATGTTAAATGCACGGCGAACTTTCGAATATCACAGCTGCCCGTACCTAATATAATAATTGATTAATCTTGGCTTGACACACCGAAGAAAATACCATGAAAGCGTGGGTTCGATTGTTATGGTACGGCGTCATTATCCTATGACGTAATGATCCTTTCACTTCCGGGGTAACAGTTGGCCCCGCAATTGGCCGCGCAATTGGCCCCGGTGCGTTTACAGTGAGAAAAGGCCGGGCCAGGCCGAGGCCGAGACTACCTCCAGAGCTGGTCCAAATGCGCGGCCAGTTTGGCCTCGCAATTGGCCGCGCAATTGGCCCCGGTGCGTTTACAGTGCGGGCCAGGCCGCGGCCTGGCCGCGGCCTGGCCTGGCCTTTTGCTCACTGTAAACGGGGTCTAAGTACTGGATATTGCCCCCACATTAATAGAATCAATAACAGTTTGTTGACACTGCATTGCTGGTTTACACATTACAGCTGTACAAAGGAAACATGGATGTGCAGAAGGCAAATACACACAGTTAGTGTGGGCATTTTTTTAAAAGGATTTTCAGAAACTAAGGCCTCAAACAACGTAAGCCAATTGATGCATAATTGTCACTGTACACAGTATGTATCACCTTACATAGGACGTACTTTAACCACAAGAGAGTAACCTGCAAACTAAATGCTGGATCTAAATCCAACATCATGTACAAGTAAGCTTGATTAAAATGAGGGTCTTGGGGTGACTTACCCCCCACCCCCCCCCCACCCCCAAATGCAAAACAAAGCCCCTGAAAATATTTGAGTTTGATTCCAAACAAATTGAATGTGTGCCTTTTCAATGCAGGTAAGCTTGAAGAGTAGGAGTGCCCCCATGTTTTGTATGAAGGTATGTTACTGGTCTTCTATCATGGGAGGAAAAGAAAGCGCAGTCAGTTTTAATTATAATTTAATTAAGGAGTCAGTGTACAGAGCAATGTGCCATACCAGGTTGGGCAATGCCAGCATTATGAGCATGCACTACAATACATCCTCCAGGCCAAATAAAAGAAAACAAAGTGTGGTTTTGTATTGATACACTACATTGTACCGCACAATAGCAAGAGCAATTATGATTCATTGGTCTACTGGCCGCAACCTGTGATTCATCATGTCAGCTAGCGTGTACGTGCAATTAAGACAGCCTCCGATACGTTGCAATGCTAAATCTTCTTAATCCTCCAATCATTGGCAATCGATCGTCAATGAGTGCTGGCTGCATACACATGTACAGTATTATTCTGCTCATTAATAGTATCTTCTCTGCATGTGTGATGAATCAACATGTAGGCCTAGAATATGAGTGCTACTTGACCATTTATCAACCAAACAAATGATTAAATATATTCCATTATTTTACAATTTTATATTGTTCGCAGCAAAATTGATGTGCATCATGATATTAATCATGATTCATATCTATGATTCATCGTATCATTTCTGTAAACTACTTAGTACATGTCTATACATGTATGTATATTGTATACTTTGCAAAGTATTTGACAGTAATGTTAATTTATACAAAACGAGATAACGGGATAAATCATAACAGCTGTAAATGGGGAAACATAAAAGGCATGAACTATTAATACATACAATGATTTAATCATTTTGTTTACACAAGAACATCACCACGGTGGTGTAATTAACTCAATGACTGTATTGCTAAGCCTGAGTGCATTACTTTGAACTGCCGTGTGATTAACTCAATTACTGAATTGCTAAGCCTGAGTGCATTACTTTGAACTGCCGTGTAATTATTTATAACAATTTTCACTTACATGTAGATGTTGTAGCCCTTTTTATATTGACATTGACATTTGTGTTTTCATCCACAATCTCTAAAGGACCCAATGACAAGCTACAATCCAAACATCGAGTGAAAACAAATACACGGGGGCTCAACGCAAATTCGCCCCCAAAATCACAAAATGCCAAAAAAGAGCCCCCACAATTTGTTAGAGTTCAATGCAAATCAAATGTTGGAGGGTTTTTTTTCATGCAGGCAAGCTTGAAGTAGCCCCCGAAAAAAAAAGTAGAATGTACATTTGATGTGGGTGGGTGGTGACAGATCAATCAATATCCTCTGTATTTTCTTGCATTTTCTTCAAAACATGCACATTTTTTGTAGAACTTTGAGCTAAAAGCTGAACAGCAACATCCTTGTTTTCTGATAATTGGGTGTGATGAGTGAAGTTTGGTCAGTGACTCACTATGTACATTTATCACCCAGTAAATATTTGCTCTTGAATGTGAAACAGAAAGATCCTGCAATGGCCGTGAATTTGGCTTGATCAAGTATGTCAGGTCCTAACTGGTGTATACATGCATAATGTACAAATTATGTACACTTGTATACAAAGTTCATGAGCAACAGACATTTAATGTACTGCACATACTGTAATGTACAGTAGCCCATGTCTGTTTGAAACTTCCTGTAATGTTACACTACTACTGATTTCATGAAGTATGACACAAATTTGGCAGTTTTGTTTGGTAATCTGAGAGATCATACTGTAGTAACTTAGTGGAATTTCTGCATACTGTACTTGTTCACAATGACCAAACCAAACCAAAGTAATTAAACTTTTGGTTAGGAAGTACGCTCCTGAAATTTGATATTCCTGTGAAAATCAATGTCTAGCTGACAATATCTATAATTAATTAAATTGATCCTGCTCTACTGGTTATGATACCTGTATTGTTTAGTCACACTGAACATACATAGGATAAAAAGGCTAGTATTGCAATCTGTTGCTTGAATGAGTTGTTGACTGACACAGAATCCAATCGATTATTCTTCCTCCTACTCCTAGAGAAGTGTCAAGTACCCACAGACCAGCTAGCCTCGCTACAACTCATATTTCTCAGATGAATTCACCACTTTCCTTCCATCTTTCCTTCTTCATCTTTATTTGCAAGAAAACTCAATATGCTGCGATATTCCAAGCCTGCACATATCCACAGTGTATAGATTGCAGAGTGTGCATTTTATATCACACTTCAAAACAATGAATATTTCATCTGTGGATTCTCAACTTCTGTCCTGCACCCTTTCCTTTCAATCATAATCACATTGATTCTCTACACCAAGGCTCGACACTCGCACTGGCCCGCGGCCAGTGAAATTGCACTTGGGGCCAGCAAAATGTATAAAAGTCATATTTTGGTGGCCCAGTCGGGCAAGCAGATTTTCAACCTGACATTGACAAAATGAAAATATATTGTTTTCTTTTATGTCATGCTTCATCTGTAATCACATGTTTGATAAGGAAAGAGTGATATTTTGAATATAGTAAAAAGCTTACTTATAAAATACAATTTTGGGGCCAGTAAATTTTCTTTTGGACCACCAGTATAGGGGAAGAATCTATTTCACTGGCCTGACCGGGCCACTGACTAAAAAGGTGAGTGTGGAGCCCTGTCTACACCATTGATGCCATGATATTACAAGCCTTTCACTTTTCCTTTCAATCATAATCACATTGATTCTCTACAACAAATGATGCCATGATATTACAAGCCTGTGATTTACACAGGACTTCCACATATTGAAGTGTTTCAACTTGTAGTACAGGTCTGCTAAGAGCAGTCAGGTCATGAATATTTGTTACCAATTACGTATTGATTCACATCTTTCACTGTATTCTTGTCTTGATAGTGCCTGAATACATATTCACAGTCCGTTATTTTCACAGGATTTCACAACCTCATACACCTCGTATGCCAATTTATGCGAGGCCTGTGGAGTGCAAAGGGGCGAATAATAACGGGATCTTGTATTACGAGCTGATCGATTACATGTATTAATCTACAGCCTACAGGAGTTCTGTATTTAGTGTGTCGATTGCGCAAATATTGGGAGTGTATTGTAAATCAAGTTGAATAATAAAGGACTGGGTTCATAATGATGAAGGCAATTTGTACTTACTATGAGTTATAACATTCATACAGATTTTCAGAGCTCTGCAGCAACCAAGCTATGACTAGCGGCACCCGCGAAAAATCTGCGGGTTTTTAGTCAGATAAAAGAGATCACGATTTTAGGAAGACAACGACCTCTGAAATTTCTTTAAAACGTCCCTATCATGATCCACATGGTAAGATCAGATCATACATGATGTATTCAAAAGGAGGATCATATTTTTTTAAACGTTAATGATTTTAAAGTTGTAAACTACTATACACTGTACGCAAATTAATTATGCTTAACTTTGAATTTGGAATTCATCACCAAGCACTCCTTGACTAAAATGATCCAAACCTATACCTGGGTGGCTCAAAACAAAGTTATAATTTTATATTATTAGTGGCTAATTGTCAAAAGGCAGATACAATTTTCGATGAATGAGTGGCTCTACGTTAATTTTGGATGGCCCCAGACAGGCAGCCAGAGCTCATTTCTAGCATGGTTTTACAAGATCAACAATACATTACAATGTATATGCAGCTCTATTCTCAATTTATCCACAAGGAAACTTCAAACCTGTCTCCCTTCTTCAATTAATCTTCTATAAGGAGGATGCCAAGCAACTTCAAACCTGTCTCCCTCCTTCAATCTATCTTCTATAAGGAGGATGCCTAGAAACTTCAAACCTGTCTCCCTTCTTCAATGAATCTTCTTTAAAAATGCCTAGAAACTTCAAACCTGTCTCCTTTCTTCAATCAATCTTCTATAAGGAGGATGCCTAGAAACTTCAAACCTGTCTCCCTCCTTCAATCTATCTTCTATAAGGAGGATGCCTAGAAACTTCAAACCTGTCTCCTTTCTTCAATCAATCTTCTATAAGGAGGATGCCTAGAAACTTCAAACCTGTCTCCCTCCTTCAATCTATCTTCTATAAGGAGGATGCCTAGAAACTTCAAACCTGTCTCCCTCCTTCAATCTATCTTCTATAAGGAGGATGCCTAGAAACTTCAAACCTGTCTCCCTCCTTCAATCTATCTTCTATAAGGAGGATGCCTAGAAACTTCAACCTGTCTCCCTCCTTCAATCTATCTTCTATAAGAAGGATGCCTAGAAACTTCAAACCTGTCTCCCTCCTTCAATCTATCTTCTATAAGGAGGATGCCTAGAAACTTCAAACCTGTCTCCCTCCTTCAATCTATCTTCTATAAGGAGGATGCCTAGAAACTTCAAACCTGTCTCCCTCCTTCAATCTATCTTCTATAAGGAGGATGCCTAGAAACTTCAAACCTGTCTCCCTCCTTCAATCTATCTTCTATAAGGAGGATGCCTAGAAACTTCAAACCTGTCTCCCTCCTTCAATCTATCTTCTATAAGGAGGATGCCTAGAAACTTCAAACCTGTCTCCCTCCTTCAATCTATCTTCTATAAGGAGGATGCCTAGAAACTTCAACCTGTCCCCCTCCTTCAATCTATCTTCTATAAGGAGGATGCCTAGAAACTTCAAACCTGTCTCCCTCCTTCAATCTATCTTCTATAAGGAGGATGCCTAGAAACTTCAAACCTGTCTCCCTCCTTCAATCTATCTTAAGGAAGATGCCTAGAAACCTCAATGACCTGTCTCCCTTCTTCAATCAATGTTCTATAGATACATGTTCATGTACCCAGGATGCCTCTTTCATTCAGATCTGTAGAACCAATGAAGGATCGTATTATTTACCACTTACAAATTAGCCAAGGCATGGCATGGGAGGTGTCAAATTGGGTGTAATTCAAGCCGTGGGGTGAATGAATAAATGTTACTTCCCGCCACTGCTCTCCGACACATATGGTGTGGAATACTGCAGTGACCTCTTTATATCAGCTAGTACATGTATGCTCGAGTGCTTCAGAGCCAAAAACTGGCAGTATCTAACTTTATTTAAAGCTAATTTATGGAGAGTACATGTACATTGTACTTGCAGTATCATTTCATCTACGAAAACAGCCTCAGTAATGTGAAGTGTAAATGGCAGTTTAAAATCTTGTTGCACAGTAATTTGTTGCAACTTTAGTATACTGCACCGAATGTGATACAGCGAAAAAAATACACGGGGGCGGCGGGCGAATTCGCCCCCGAAATGCCCAAATTCGCCCCCGAAATGCCCAAATTCGCCCCCGAAAAAAAAAAAAAAAAAAAAACCTTTTTTTTTTTTTTTTTTTTTTTTTGGATTTTCGGGATTTTTCTGTTTGGATTGTGATCAAATGCTTATAAAATGATCACTTACAGCATTATAGCTTATTAGTAGCCCCTGAAATTCGAAAAAGAGCCCGGAAATTTGTAGCCCCCGAAAGTTGGAAAAGTAGCCCCCGAAAATGGAGCCCCCGAAATAAAAATATTAATTTTTTCGCTGATGTGATACGATGAATCAATGTTTTAACTTAAGCACACACTTTCTTAACCCATTCAGGGCTGATTGAGTTTGCTGTCAAATGTATTCTCCATAAATCCCAGTCCAAGTATTTCAAAACCAGTCCTAAATACGTAATTAATGTGTAAATCAAATCAGGTGAAACTCAAGCATTATACATGTAACTGGTCAGTTCTCAAGATAGAATTTGTTGCCCTGGATTCAAGAGAACAGTGTGGCTTTCAAAAAGAAAAGGAACTGAATATAAATACATTTGTTAATGGCTGGCAGGCGTGGCAGCTCAGTTCCATTTGTCAAACAAGTACATCAAATAGCATTTAAAATGGCCTGATTGCACCAACAAGGATGACAATGACGGACCGTTTCCTCTTCACACATTCATGATCACATTCCTTAGTTGCCTTGCCGAGGAGCACACAACATGTATCTTCAACACATCCTGGTACATGTACCAACCACATCTGCAGTGGCGTAATTAGCCACAAATTTGTTGGGAGCAAAGCAAAAAATCTGCATCACAACCAAGTATACAGCGCAACATTAGCAGGGTTGTCAACTTTCAGCAAGTGGTGAGTTTGGGACTTTGCGAGGGAGTAAAGTGACCAAGCATGAAAGAAGCGAAGCAACTGAGTGGGGGGGGGGGGGGGGTTGGAGGGGGTGTCCCCTCTCCCACGGTAGGGAGCTTTTCTATTTTTTTCCTTGAACTGTGCAATCTGGTGCATACCTAGGAAGGAAATTCGGACTTGATGCCAGTATAAGAGCGTGATGATTCTACCGACTGGAAACACAGTTGTTTCATGAAGAAACCATTATTATAAAATATATGCACCCCAAAAAAGAATAGTCGCAAAGTAATATGTTCAAATATTGCACCAAATGCAACATTATTTTATGATACAGCTACATGAACACAGATGTAGACAAGACCGATTCCAGAGGGAGCGAAGAGACTGAGAGGCGGGGTGTTTGATAGGAGGGCCCTGGAGGGTGTAATGTCTGCCCTTGTAGGATAGGGAGCTTTTGCTATTTTTTACTTGAAATCATGCAATCTGGTGCATACCAGGAAAGGAAATTTGACCTGACATGAAGTAGAATCTTAGTTATCATGTCTCAAGAAATACCCTTTTTAAAATCACAAATTAGTAAGCAATAATTGAATTGTATTTGGGGGGCAAGAGCACCCCCCCCCCCCCCCCCCCCAACCAGTACGCCAGTTGTAGTCATACAACTTCAAGGGTTGACATTTTCTTAGATCACAGAGTACATAGTTCTAGACAATTCATGGGTGGCAAGGCCTTGAACCTTGCCAGCCATGCATTGTCTATGCATAGCCTGCTCCACACAACAGTATGGAAACATCTCCGTGTCCCTGGTTCATACCATCAGAATCTAGACATGTACAGTTTGTGCAACCCCATATTTGTAGTGAATCACAATGACAAATGGGAGAACATTGAATTAAGTCCTGCCCAGGGTCTATTCTCTCATACAATGTAGTTGACAGATAATTGAGTTGCCTAATCAGACAACCAAACTAGCGCACATCAATTTTGAGTTGACCCGGGTAAAAGGGCAAGTGCGGCAAGTGCTAGTGTCAAGCCCTGCATTATGTCACTTCATCTCCATAGACCCCCTGCGTAAGTATTTGTTTGACTTGTCCTGAAACTGAAAGGCTGAAAGGTAGTATCTAGAGTATTTCCTCCTCACAACCTGTTTGGACAGTTGCCATTACAACCTCATCCACACCCTCCCAATTTAAAGGGGACCACCAGGCAAAGTACAACATGTTTTGGTACCATTGTGTGAATATCAAATTATCAAATAGATGCCTAACATTTTTTCAAAGGGTTGTGTAATTAATAAACAATTCAATTAATTACCACCAGTTACCGAACCAGTATGGTCTCATGGTTCCGTATTCATGACCTAAACATTTGCAAGTGCGCCAATTCTTAATATTACGTTTCGTTTGGACACAAAAGAATCTAGACAAAATGTAGTCTTCGTATGCAGACCCATAAACACAGTATGTTGTAGTATGATGATGCTTTTTTCTGAACTTTTTGGTGGAATAGACATTACCTTTTATAATATTATGTTTGCATGGTGGTACCATTTAATACCCCTTTCACATTGTGAATGCACACCTACATGTAGACCAAGAGCTCAAGAAATCACTTGTCAGCTCTAGGCTACTTTCCAAGCTTGCCTCATAAAACTTGCCCTTGGACAGAATTCTAAAATTGCATCTAACTGCATGCAAAACTATATTTGATAAAAAATGTTCCCTTTAACAAGAACTTTCCCTTTCAATTTTTGCAGTTTCAGTAACCTGTCTGTAGGCTGTCTGTGCCTTGTGAAAGGGTGAACTACTGAACTGTACCAATTGCAATATTATAACCAGGATGCATCCAGTTGGACCAAGGAGTTTATACAGTAGGCTACTCCTTGGTTGGACGTACTACTGTTAAAGGCATATATGCGTGGGTCCATCTTGCGCACTTTACGCACGGTACGTAATCCCCATTGGCGCAGTTATAAGTAGCGATCGCAAACTGTCCCACTTCCGAATACCCGAGTCAAAAATGCATCAAAAATAGTCGCGTTCGGAATGTTTGTACTAGTCGAATGGAGATCCATCAGAGATGTTTACGAGCGAAAATATCACGTAACACGCTTAACCGCAACCGACTTCAAAGTGCCGCTGTTTGATGCCTAGGTGACAGCGTGAGAAATTTGTTTGCTGCATGCAATTTCATAAGAAGGCCTTTGTTCAGATATTTCGAAGCACCTCTCTTCGATCGATCCAACACATATCGTGAGTTTACCTCGAGAGATTACGGTGGAGTCGAGTTGGAATTTGCTGACTACCCTTTATAACCCACGCATATGCCTTTAATATATCAACTATCAACTATCATACTCTACAATACATTGGGCAGACTACTGTACAATGTTCATACATTTGTACTTCATACTGTACATGTATCAAAGTGCAGTTTCAAAACATTCAGCAAATTAAGCTCAGTTTACATACGTGTACGTACATGTGTACATTTTCCATTGATAAACATTGAAAACAAATTATGGTGCAAGTTCTATCACCTTGACACAGTCAGCAGTGCTACCAGCAGAAAGAGATAATGAAAGTTTCCAGTGTATATATTCCGGATCTTCAATTTCCTACCCATAAATTGTTTCTGCCAGTTATGCATGTATACTGTACATAACAGGATCAAATGACAGCAAACATATCAAGCACAGTTTGTTGACAGCCTTCATGTCATTAAAGTGCCATCAGGGGTCTTAAATACAGTCAATAGTGTTCACAGTTAGGGGTCATCTACACAAAGTACATACGCAATTTTTTGTCCAAAATTGACACCCCCTCCCCCACCCCCCTGTACGCACTTTTTGCACCTTTTTTTATGCATGTGGTTGAATGCAGCGTACGCATCAGCGTGAACCCCCCCTCCCCCCCCCCCCCCTCTTGTGCGTACGTACTTTGTAGATGGCCCATGTACATTAATGTATGTGAATTTCCCAACTAAAATGGAATACACCTGTTTTTCTGAATGAGAAATATGAAAATCACCATTATTTCTTGAGTAATGTTCAAGAGATTTCCACCCGACAGTATAAAGTGACATGCACAGGATATAATAAACCATCCCAGTGATTTCAAATCATCAACATGCAAATCCTTGACAGAGCCTTTAAACGTTAGATTTGGGAGACATGTAAATAAAGACACCCAAGGGATGTCTGGATTTAAGAACTTTTTTCTGTGAAACCATCTGGAAAACAACATAACAAATCACTCTGCTCTTTTAGCCATGTGTAACAGTCAGGACAGGCAATGATCAATGTAACACTAACTTCACCCATTTTTAGACTTTTTCTTTAAACTACATGTACATGAATCAAGCCTGTTTATGTTCATACAATACATGTGACATACATGTAGGTTTCAGTAGATTGTGATGCTTTTTTTTCCTTCTTTTTAGCTCCTTTCTTCACGGAACAATTCAATTTACTTTAAGAAAATTTGTGATGGCCCCAAAAAACATTTACTGTCAACAATTTAATTTCATAAATATTAAACTGTGTAATATTAAAAAATAATGTTGTTTTTGTAATTTCCAACAACAAAAACGGTGACCTGTCACCCCCCCCAAAAAAAAGGGCAAATATCGGGTAAGGGAACAAAACAAAATTGTAATCCAGTGTCAGTTGATTTGCCAGCAATTTATTTGCCCTCTAGTCTTACACTCATATAGCTTGGTATAACACACTTCTTGCCGGCCCACATGTACAGTGTACAGTAAGTCATATTTTGATAACAAACTTCCAATTTGTGCATAACAATGGAAATATGATTATGAAATTGTTGTTATGTGTGCGTAAGATTGTCTGACTTTGCAACCGCAGCGTTACTTAAATGTTTTTACAAAGATCCTCTAAAAATTACATTATTTGGTCAGACCCTCAAGCCGTCAAGCCTGTCACTGTGTCACTGTTATTTGCAACAACACTCATCAGCCAAAAAAACAGATACCGTAAAACTCCGTGTATAAGGCGCACCCGTGTATAAGGCGCACCCCCAACTTTCTAAAAAAAAAAAAAAAAAAAAAAAAAACTTTTTTTTTTTTTTTTTTTTTTAAGGACACCCTGTATTTTTTTTTTTTAGACACCCTGTAGTGCTGTTGGAATACTTACATCGCTGGTCTAGGGCATATCAAGGGCTTAATGTCAATTGTAGCTTTCATCATCATATACATTTTTTCACATACAAAATAGTGGTTAGTACAAAAATTGCACACATTGAGCAATAACACTGGTGCTCATAAATATTCATATTCTTATTCATGAATATTCATAAGCACTTATACTCATTCAATGCAATTTTCTTAATTAACTAACAACTATTTTCAATTATGAGCAAAATGTATAACCACTGGTTAGATAATTGCATAATGAGTACCTGCTGCTCACGAATGTATGAATATTCATTAGCTGCAGTATTTGCTCAATAAACTTGCAATTTTTAAATTTGTAACCAATATTTTTTTTGTGTGAAAATTCTACAACAGACAGCAAGCTCTTGTCATGCTCTACACCAGTGTAATATGCATTGAACATGACTACAGGGTGTCCCCAAAAAAAAATTTAAAAAAAAAAAAAATTCTAAACTTTTTTTTTTTTTTTTTGCTATACCTGTGTATAAGGCGCACCCCCGACTTTGAAATGTTTTCCGACGGAAAAAAGTGCGCCTTATACACGGAGTTTTACGGTACACAAAAGTGACACTGACGCGTGACGGCTCCTCCCAACATGATACAATTTTGTTTTCATAATTTGTTGGCTAAACATTGATTAAATGATATTTTGATTCAGCAAAAATTGGTTGTTGCGTTCAAATTTGTGCATTTTGTTGATCAGCAACTTTAGGCGTTTACCATGTTTACCAAAGTTTGCGATACCAAGAAAGCAAGAATACCAAGATCGCGTTGATGACGATGATTACCTACAGCCACAGGCTACACCAATGCAAAGGCAACGGCATGCAAACTAACTCATATTACTAAGTCAACGAAGTCTCTACGACTATGTCTATAGATGACTGTAAGTCTGACTGTCAACTACTCAATGAGAAAACAATTACATTATCTTATAATCTGTACTCTGACTCTGACTGTACTCTGTAGCGACTAATACTGATACTAGATATTATGATGCGGTGTCCGAATATGGCCCCCCTAATTTTTAACAACTGATATCTGAAAAACTAAGTTATAAAACACAAAATTCATTAATGAACTTCAAATGAAGATGAAAATAATGCCAAACCTTATCTGTCGACTGCGATCGTAATTGTCCCGTAATGGCTATTTGCATTTCACCCCGCAAAAAAATCGCATTGAACGAGGGTCTCGTAAATATGGCCCCCCTTTTTAAAAAGTCTGTTTTCTTTGAAAAATAATACCTTTTTCCAATGAAAGTGCCATCAAAGTGTTCTTAAAATCCTGAAGATTTAATTTATCCACAAAACATTTGTATAAACGTGACAAATCTGCCAAATCTCAGCCAATTCTGAAACGATGTCATTTATTCCCCTGTGCAAACAAAAATTCCCATTCATTTGTACACACTTGAGTCTTGACTACGCGCAGAAGATGGTTTTTGCTTGCGCAATGACTAATAATAATATGAGTCTTATTGCGCTTAACCACAAAGGAAAATAGATAAGCAAATGAAGTTCACTGCGCGAAATTATCTTTGTTAATGCGCTTAATCAGCTGATAAACAGGGGGGCCATATTACAGCACGGGCCATAAATGGTAGCCTGATCATTACTGGATATGAAAATTGATCAAATTATCATTTTCTTATTTCATTTTCAGTTAGTCTTACTCAGTTAGACTTGTCTTAGTGTCTTAGTAGGCAAGCACATAGCCAGCGAGCGGTACCTTTCGCGAACGATAATGTATGCATGACATCATTGATCGCGTGCGCACGCATCTCATTACGAGACTTGGCTGGCTTCACATCTACAATGTATTGTAAATGGTCCTGATAGGACCATTTACTGCTCACAGTGGTAAAAATCTACGGGACACAATTTGAACTACAAACAGAGAGAAAAGAACAGCATATCTAAAGTAAAAAATTGCATACCTAGATTGAAGCTGATTTTATGATTTATTGTACAAAATTTCATTTTCAAAATGATAAGTCATACTTACAAAAATCGTCATATAAGTTCCATTTCTTTCTCTTCCTGCTCGATGTCCCATCGTAAACAAAGAAAGCCCGCCCGCAACATGCGGAGGCCGCTTATTATTGTCCAAAACAAGCCAACTCGCGATCTGCAAGCATGCCAGCCGTATCCGATTTCGGATACGCCGTATCAGAATTCGGATACGCCGTGTCAGAATTCGGATACGGTAACACGTGTGGTGTGGGAAGCTTGCGGGAAATACATGACAGTCATCCAGATAGCAGCAACACTTTCGAGAGGGATCACGACTGAGATTTTCTCAGTCTTTTTATTTTCCAAAACTGCAGATTTTCCATTTTTTTCGACATTTGAAGAATAATTTGGACCATTTTGGTAAGTTCATATAACACTTGTATCATTTTTAGGGCCAGTCATGATTGATTTTGTTGAATTTAAGATAAGAATTTTGTGTGAAATTTTGACAAACTTTTTTTGTACTGTCCCACATTGTTCCCGTATAGCGCAGCATTACAATGTAGTGTTGTGTGGCTGGCTTCTGGGCCGATTATGCATGCCATGAAAATGTGGTATCGGAGCGGTATCGGTCTGGACATAGCACAGGGCTTACCCTTTTCGCTGCATTCTCTTCCCACAATTCATTTCGATGCTTACGTCATTGGCTTTCTGAACGCCCATTCTACACGTTGATACCAAATTCGATACGCGACTCTTTGGACAAAATCTTGTGAAAGAAGGTCTTTTTCACCTGCTGTTTTTCGCCAAAATGGATTTTGAGCTATTCGGGATGCCGTTTATAAGGTAAGTTTTCGATATTTCGAAAATTTTGTATGTGAATGATGATAATTTATCTGAATTCTACATACTTTTATCGATCGTTTCATACCTTTTTTCTTGTGTGCGAGTGTTGATAAAGTTGTTGACATGGACATTATGCATGGTTTTGCAGTCCCGATATACAGTAGCTATCGTCGTACTTTTTTGTGCATGCACAGTGGAGCGCTCTGGCACGTGTGCGTGGGGCTGGCCTCATAAATATTCATATGATTTTCATGCGCAAGCGCACTTCGGCTGTACTGGCGCTCGGCGAAGTCATATAATGGGAATACACGTTGAATGGGACAGCGGGCTAGCCTATGTGGCAAGTTAATTCAGGTAATCTGCACCATTTTTGAACTCAACATTCACTCAGCTCAACATGCTCAAGCAAACAAGTAATAAGCAAAGTTAGCAAACCGAGGATCACATTCACATTCACAGAATTAAATGAAGCTTCGCCTTCGCTTCGGCGACATCGGTTGCAGCACCGGCATGCCTACACAGTACAGGATACAGCCTACCCGACGGGTCGGGGGAACTTTGGGCGAGCAACTGCCTCAGCATCGTTAAAAAGGGGCTGGGTCCGAAACGCGAAATACATGTCAATATTTCGACCGTCTTAAACAATAACTACATTTTGAATAACTAAATTGAAATACATACCATAAACTATTAATCCTGTCCAGCGGAAATTCTTGAATGATATCCGAAAAAACGCAATGAAACCACTTAAACGAGACGAAAATCTTTCAGCTTTTACTACGTTCGTAAAAGGCGGAAATACGCGGCTTCTGAGGGTTAAATTAGACATGGCCGTCGACAATGAATTGTCAGCATGTTGTCGTAGAGGGCAGTATACATGAATGAAGTTTCAAAACAGTAATGTACATGTACTTCAAAACGTTTACAATTTATTAGTAGTACAAATGTACAGCTGTATGTAGGCCTACTTGGTAGTTTGATCCAGTATGATCCTCCTAAATATACGTGTACTCCATCGGAGTTTTAACTGGAGGTGGGAGAGGTAGTGCAGACATCATGATTAGATATATAATACGGTATTATTGAAAATAGCCAAAAGATAACAATGTCCGATAGAAAGTAACGGATGTCCAAAACATCAAGAAGTTATGTAATCTATCAGGGGCGTAGATCCTGGGGGGGGGGGGGGGGGGGGGGCAGGGGGGGGGGCGGTCGCCCCCCCCCCCCCCCCCCAATGAAAATATTGGGGGGCGAACATATAATTTCTCCCCCCCCCCAATAATTCTGAAAATGAGGAAGAAAAAAATCAAGTGATATAATGCCAAAGAGGGGAAAGACACATTTATCAATAATTAATCTTCAAAATAGCATTTTTTTAGTTTGAAAAGGACTGTAAATCTCTTTTTTGCCGCGCGCTTCGCGCGCATACAGTTTCTCATATTGCAAGTTTCATTTTGCTTGCAGGAACTCACCTTTCGAAATGTGTTGGGCAGTGTAATTTCTCAAACGCACACCTCAAACGAAGTTTATTAAACCCTCATCTATAGATAGCACACCGTCAGACAATAAAATAATCTGAAATATATCTTTCAGTCAATTCAGTCCATATGCGCTGAACACAAATCAAATTGGAATATCATGTCCCCCCACATTTGAAAGTGGAGGAGATTGTCCCCCTCCCTTTGTCATTATGTATGTTTGGTTCCATACTTGGTTCCACAATTTCACGCCCAAAAATACAAAAGCTCCCTACTGTGGGAGGGGGACACCCCCTCCCACACCCTCCCCGCTCGGTCGCTTCGCTTCCTCACAATGTCTCTCCTCCACTTTTGAGAAGTTATTGACGCCCTTGCTTAGTTTCATGGGAGCCCAATGCCCTAGACTATATCGATGGCTCTATAGTATACAGAATCACGTGGATCCATCCCATGCAAGGCTCAATCTTTTCCTCGCTATATGCCCTTTAAAAATACGTTACGAGTAGGTTCACTATTTTATACAATTTTAACAATATGATAGGAGTTGCACATGTCTGAAATCTAAAAGCTTCCGGGGGCTCCACCCCCTGGACCCCCATTATTGTCCGCAAATGTGGGTGCCCCCCAAAGTCAGGTTTTCGAACCATCAAGACACGTTCAATGAGCGCATAATAAAACTTCCGGGCATGCCAATGTGGGGCTTTTAGCTCTCTCAGTGGTCACTCTGGAAAAGTTTTCAAATTTCGCCCCCCCCAATCGCAAAAAATGGATCGACGCCCCTGTAATCCATGCTTGTTCTTGTATTACAAAGTTTTATTCTAGCTTATGATATGATAGTAATTAGTAGACTTTTTGGGGCTTGGCCTTAGGATTTTGGTGGCTTATATATCATACATAAACAGTTATACGGTACAGAAATTCTTAAAACTTGAGGGGTGTCCGTCAAAAAAATTTCTCGGCCGATACCAAAATCACTGGTTGAGAGTCATGTAATTTTCGAGGCCAATGCCATGCCATTAAACTATTAATTTTAATGGTGATGTCCAGAAGCCTGAGTTAAGTGGCCCCAAATCAATGGTGATGTCCAGAAGCCTGAGTTTAGTGGGCCCCAAATCAATGGTGATGTCCAGAAGCCTGAGTTAAGTGGGCCCCAAATCAAAAAGAAAAGGAAAATTGTTTTATTTGGTATCCCAATCAGGCAAGTAAAATTGTGTATAAATGGGGAAAAACAAGTTCAAGACAAAAGGCCCAACCCTCAATGTGTACATGGGATTAAAAGATTATAATATGGATACAGGAACAAACAAAATCAACACTATAGACAGTTTAGTGATAAATAAGCATTTATTATCATTACCAATGGAATAGGCTGATGAATTCTTGCCAAATATTGGCAAATTCTTGTTCTACAAACATTTTGTTATTACAATTCATAGAAATACTATAATTGATAACCCAATATATTTTGTTTAATCTAAAAACTCCAATAAACCCATTCAGACATAGACTTTTCCTAACCAGTCCTGCATGGGATAACATGAACAGAAGCCTTGTAGCCAGTATGTCTTGGACCAAATCAACCTAATCCTATTTCAGTCTACTCCCATGCAGCTAGTCCTCTTTCCACGTGGTCAACATCAAGGAATAATTTTGTGCAACAACCATGTTTTTTTTTAATGACCAGTTCATACGCCCAGTTTCTATAGGTATTACCTTTCGGACTTACCCATACTTAACAATAACCTGACAATAGACAAAATGCTGATCAGATCAACTGGATATATTAATAACCCATGTGGCTATCATATCATATGCATTTCATATCAACCAGTTTTAAATGGATTATAACCCATGTGGCTATCATATGCCTTTCACATCAACCAGTTTTAAATGGATTATAACCCATGTGGCTATCATATGCCTTTCACATAAACCAGTTTTAAATGGATTATAACCCATGTGGCTATCATATGCCTTTCATATCATCCAGATTGTAATGGATTATAACCCATGTGGCTATCATATGCCTTTCACATCAACCAGTTTTAAATGGATTATAACCCATGTGGCTATCACATGCCTTTCATATCATCCAGATTGTAATGGATTATAACCCATGTGGCTATCATATGCCTTTCATATCATCCAGATTGTAATGGATTATATACCCATGTGGCTATCATATGCCTTTCACATCAACCAGTTTTAAATGGATTATAACCCATGTGGCTATCATATGCCTTTCATATCATCCAGATTGTAATGGATTATAACCCATGTGGCTATCATATGCCTTTCATATC
The DNA here is from genome assembly GCA_037951105.1 of Echinarachnius parma. Taxonomy (NCBI): domain Eukaryota; kingdom Metazoa; phylum Echinodermata; class Echinoidea; order Clypeasteroida; family Echinarachniidae; genus Echinarachnius; species Echinarachnius parma. The sequence continues at coordinate 72,409 of JBAMJV010002391.1, read as the reverse complement.
AACCAGTTTTAAATGGATTATAACCCATGTGGCTATCATATGCCTTTCACATCAACCAGTTTTAAATGGATTATAACCCATGTGGCTATCATATGCCTTTCATATCATCCAGATTGTAATGGATTATAACCCATGTGGCTATCATATGCCTTTCATATCAACCAGTTTTAACTGTATTATAACCCATGTGGCTATCTATGCCTTTCATATCAACCAGTGTTAAAATACTTAAATGGATTATAACCCATGTGGCTATCATATGCCTTTCACATCAACCAGTTTTAAGCGGATGAATCCGGATGCATTTTGAGAAGTGCTCAATGTGAATTGTCTGTTGAAAATCTGATGAAAAGAGCAATTAATTTCTCCCATTAAAAAGCAGGAGTAATTATTTGTCCTATCATTGTCACTCTGGTGAAAGGTTCTATCTGAAAGGGTTCTTGTCTTAGGAGCACTTGTAAGTAGACAAATATTAAGACAGGGTTATTGTTGAATCCTACAACGGATGAAACATTTCTGACAGGTCTTCCAACATTTTGAATTCTGGGCATAGGAAAATGCCTTGCAGTAAAAGAGAAACAGAACAATTCAAAATAAATACAAAACTATGTACAATAAACAAGTTAAAATATCTTTTCAGTTTACGAAAGTAATTCATGAGTGCAGCCACATGTGATCATAAAACACTGGTGAACATATACTGCATGTAAGACAGTAAACACTGGTGAACATACATGTATGACAGAAAACTATATTCATTTGGTGATTGATATATAAGCATGCATGACTAAAAAACAGATTTCAAACATGAAAAATGGCACCATCAACTCAACATCTAAATTGTTAGAAATATAACTGATATTTAGGTGAAAACATAGGCCGACAAAAGAGTAGACATTTTATTGCAAAATGCCTACTATTGAAAATGTAACTCCCCTCATTGCTAACACTGAGTATGGTTGAGGCTAGACGTGTCATAATACATCATGTCTTGTTCCCTCATTGCTAACACTGAGTGTGGTTGCGGCTAGACGTGTCATAATACATCATGTCTTGTTCCCTCATTGCTAACACTGAGTATGGTTGAGGCTAGACGTGTCATAATACATCATGTCTTGTCCCCTCATTGCTAACACTGAGTGTGGTTGAGGCTAGACGTGTCATAATACATCATGTCTTGTCCCCTCATTGCTAACACTGAGTGTGGTTGAGGCTAGACGTGTCATAATACATCATGTCTTGTTCCCTCATTGCCAACACTGAGTATGGTTGAGGCTAGACGTGTCATAATACATCATGTCTTGTCCCCTCATTGCTAACACTGAGTGTGGTTGAGGCTAGACGTGTCATAATACATCATGTCTTGTCCCCTCATTGCTAACACTGAGTGTGGTTGAGGCTAGACGTGTCATAATACATCATGTCTTGTTCCCTCATTGCTAACACTGAGTATGGTTGAGGCTAGACGTGTCATAATACATCATGTCTTGTCCCCTCATTGCTAACACTGAGTGTGGTTGAGGCTAGACGTGTCATAATACATCATGTCTTGTCCCCTCATTGCTAACACTGAGTGTGGTTGAGGCTAGACGTGTCATAATACATCATGTCTTGTCCCCTCATTGCTAACACTGAGTGTGGTTGAGGCTAGACGTGTCATAATACATCATGTCTTGTCCCCTTCATTGCTAACACTGAGTGTGGTTGAGGCTAGACGTTTCATAATACATCATGTCTTAATACGTGCGGTTTACGGGTACACCATGTGAGATGGGTGGATTGGTAAGTCCTGAAAAAAGGACTATGGTAGTCCTAGAAAGGACTGTTGTTAGTCCTAGAAAGGACTGTTGGGATAGTCCTGAAAAGGACTGTTGGTATTCTTTCTAGGAGAGTCCTAAAAAGGACAATTGGTAGTCCTAGAAAGGACTGTTGATAGTCCTAGAAAGGACTGTGGTATTGCGAGGAGAGGGTGGATGGTAGGAGGGACTCGACGTTTCGAATAGGTTTCGAATAGGTTGACTATCCGTCGACGGATAGTCAACCTATTCGAAACGTCGAGTCCCTCCTACCATCCACCCTCTCCTCGCAATACCACAGTCCTTTCTAGGACTATCAACAGTCCTTTCTAGGACTACCAATTGTCCTTTTTAGGACTCTCCAAGAAAGAATACCAACAGTCTTTTTCAGGACTATCCCAACAGTCCTTTATAGGACTACCAACAGTCCTTTCTAGGACTACAAACAGTTCTTTTTAGAACTCTCCTAGAAAGAATACCCCAGTTCTTTTCAGAACTACACCAACAGTCCTTTCTAGGACTACCATAGTCCTTTTTTCAGGACTTACCAATCCACCCATCTCACATGGTGTACCCGTAAACCGCACGTATTATATACACCACCATGGAAACCGATACTTACAAGCAACATTTTACATCATGTCTTGTTCCCTCATTGCTAACACTGAGTATGATTGAGGCTAGACGTGTCATAATACATCATGTCTTGTCCCCTCATTGCTAACACTGAGTATGGTTGAGGCTAGACGTGTCATAATACATCATGTCTTGTTCCCTCATTGCTAACACTGAGTATGGTTGAGGCTAGACATGGCATAATACATCATGTCTTGTTCCCTCATTGCTAACACTGAGTATGGTTGAGGCTAGACGTGTCATAATACATCATTTCTTGTTCCCTCATTGCTAACACTGAGTATGGTTGAGGCTAGACGTGTCATAATACATCATGTCTTGTCCCCTCATTGCTAACAATGAGTATGGTTGAGGCTAGACGTGTCATAATACATCATTTCTTGTTCCCTCATTGCTAACACTGAGTATGGTTGAGGCTAGACGTGTCATAATACATCATTTCTTGTTCCCTCATTGCTAACACTGAGTATGGTTGAGGCTAGACGTGTCATAATACATCATGTCTTGTCCCCTCATTGCTAACACTGAGTATGGTTGAGGCTAGACGTGTCATAATACATCATTTCTTGTTCCCTCATTGCTAACACTGAGTATGGTTGAGGCTAGACGTGTCATAATATATCATTTCTTGTTCCCTCATTGCTAACACTGAGTGTGGTTGAGGCTAGACGTTTCATAATACATCATGTCTTGTTCCCTCATTGCTAACACTGAGTATGGTTGAGGCTAGACGTGTCATAATACATCATTCTTGTTCCCTCATTGCTAACACTGAGTATGGTTGAGGCTAGACGTGTCATAATACATCATTTCTTGTCCCCTCATTGCTAACACTGAGTATGGTTGAGGCCAGACGTGTCATAATACATCATTTCTTGTTCCCTCATTGCTAACACTGAGTGTGGTTGAGGCTAGACGTGTCATAATACATCATGTCTTGTTCCCTCATTGCTAACACTGAGTATGGTTGAGGCTAGACGTGTCATAATACATCATGTCTTGTTCCCTCATTGCTAACACTGAGTATGGTTGAGGCCAGACGTGTCATAATACATCATGTCTTGTCCCCTCATTGCTAACACTGAGTATGGTTGAGGCCAGACGTGTCATAATACATCATGTCTTGTCCCCTCATTGCTAACACTGAGTGTGGTTGAGGCTAGACGTGTCATAATACATCATTTCTTGTTCCCTCATTGTCAGTTTGAAAATTACTAGTAGCCTGATCTGCATATAGCGTTCATCATTATGTGCTGGCCCAAATTGCAGTTTACTACCCTTGGGCCATCAAGCCAGCATTGGTATAAAGCCTGAAATTAACCAAGCTTTCTCACTAGCAAGGCACAGCATTGAGTGATCTCTATTCACAGTACATAAAGTGAACATGTGACTCACCGTCTCTATAATCATGAACTCATGTAGGGTCTATTTGCAAAAACTGATTTACACCGTTTGTACCAAATTCAAGGCAATTGCCATTCTATCCAATGAAAAAATCAGAATAATTGTAAAATGTGTGATACTTTTAATCGTGACTGACAGTAGAGCTCTTCCGCTGGAATTCACAAAGAAGGTTTATAAAAACCCTGGTTTCAACCATGGTCTACATCTATGGAGCGCCATATGTAAAATTATGGACAAAGAATGTATACGTCTTACTTGTTAAAGATGATGAAGCTAAACACTTGCTAGAGACACCAAAATATGTCTGTGGTAAATGTTTTCATGCAAGCAACAATGGCAGTATCATTAGAAATGAGCAAATGTGATTTCCGCTTTTTACTTGTCTACAAGCAGCACTTCATAGCAGTATATCATGGTCTAAACCATGCTATATATAAACCTCCTTTGTGAATTACAGCCATAATGTTATCAGTTTTTGCATATAAACCATTCCTATGTTCTTGTATGTACAACATTTAACAAACAATCTACAAAACCATAATTCAAATTCATCAAACTGTACAAACTAACAGTATTTCAGTACATAACAATGGCCAGATGAACATGTAGGACATGCAATTGGTTGGGACTCGGATGTGTTACCAATAATTACTGCTCACCCAATGGTATGTAGGAAAGCAGCCTTGGGCATATTATACAATACATGAATAATGTACATCATTAATTCATTAAAGGCACACATTCAACTAGTGTCTGTCATACCTACAGGAGAACTTGAATACCAACGCCAACCTGGGCAACCTGGGCTTAGAGGGACTATTACTTCATCATCAATGCCTTTCTTATCTATCGCACTTTGCATAAAGATGGCAATGCATAAGCAAGTAAGGTACGTGATATTGTGCAGCAAAGTTCATTCTTAGGTTGTGATGGGCTCTAGAATGGTAGCCACGTTCACCCATAGGTCGTGATGGGTTCTGGAACTTGAGGCATCACATCAATTGGTAGAATTCTCCTCTACATGTCTGGTTATTCAAGGAGTCATTTCTCTCCAAAAGGTGGAATACCCTGCAGTCAAAATGTCCACTCTTGCTTGGCTGAGAGAACCAACAGAGTAGTCAGCGGTTGAAATACAATGTAAGTAGTTTCAGCCAATGGTCTTCCATTGCCCATGTTGTAGTGCTAACAGGTCTCACTGTTCTGAAAGGTCTCAAGACGTGTAGGTCGAAGTGTCTGGAGCTAAACCTGGAACCTCACACCCTCCATGTACAAAGAGTCCATTCTTGCTCAGTGTGGGAACTCATCACCCTTTCCATTCATAATAGCCAGAAGGTTTAATGACTACAGTACTTCTCCTGGCCTGCTGTTGCTGAATGTTATTTTTGTTGCAGTCTTCATAACAAGTTGTGGGAATGCTCATCTGTCACACCCCTGTGGGAGGTCGGACCTCCTCCATGTAGTCAAAGGGTCCGCTCTGGCTTAGCTGGGATACCGTGCGGTCAGATGTCTGGTCATCAAACTGCCAAAAACAGATTCAAAGAATAGAATATCTGATTAGTACACTTTGACAATCAAAGATTTCAGAAACTGTGATTCAATGTTGAATATTGAGTCATCAAATTGTGGGGGCAGCAATACAATGTTTTCTGAGGCTAGTATATCCTACTTGCAGGAAAGTTGTTGTCTTTTATACTTGAAAATTGAAACTAAACTGTTTGCCATGAAATAAGAAATTTGCACAAATTATTTTCCAGCATAGGAAACCAAACTGATATTCAATAAGTCCATCCAACTTCATATGTTTTTGCAGATGACAATGAAGCTACCACGTACCTTTAACATGCAAGTGTGTTTGTTTGATTCAGACAAAGGTATAACATCCATTCACATGTAAAGCATGAAGACTCACATTATCCTGACTGCTGGCAAGGAAGCTGTCGTCTCCTGAGATCTCTTCTGAGATTTCCTCTGAGATGCTGTAGCTCTTCTGGCTGTTGGTTCCCCTGGGAGTCTGGCTCGGACTGTCCTGGGAACTGCACAAACAAAGATACAGTCGTTAAAGCAGGGGTTGAAATTAGCACAATATTTCCCTTGCCAATATTACCATCACCTTCATGATGATCATACCACCACCATCATCATCACAACTATCTCCTCCATCATCATCATCATCATCATCATCACCATCCCCATCATCATTATCATCACCACCACCACCACCACCACCACCACCACCATCATCATCATCATCATCATCACCACCACCACCACCACCACCACCACCACCACCACCACCATCATCATCATCATCATCATCACCACCATCATCATCATCATCATCATCATCCCCACCATCATCTTATTGCTCACCTTTGGAAGTCATCTTCATAGTCCTGACTTGCATCGCTGGTCGGCTTTTCCTTGCTGTCAGACTTTTTGGAGGAATCACTTTTTTGTGACATATCAAATCCCAGCTTTGAGATCTTGTTGTCAATCTCCTCTAGATCACCCCAATCTGGACTGCGAGAACCTAAAAGAGGAACAAATAAAACATTTGAAGTAAATGAAAAGAAATATTAATCCTAATTAGTGAACCAATAGACTAAATCATAACACTCATCATCAAAAAGCCTCGATGATGGCGCATGCGACTAGAGATTAATACATGTACTTCTGTTCCGTAACAACTTTCATTGTCTATTGAACGCCATTTCAATCCAGGTAATATCAACTTTAATATTGCATTCTGTATTGCAACTGAGTATGTGGGAATGCCTGTTGGGTCTATATGAAGAAACTCACCCAATCACACTAGTGGGCTTGACCCATCAACTATACATTCAATCATGAAATCTGTACCCGTTCTACATCAGGGTCTGAATTGATATTCACATAACAGTGTCTGAAAACATAGACTTGCAACCATCACTGTGTATAATGCATTATGAAGTATGCATGTGTGTGCATACATTGTAGCATGCCAAGGAGAGAATGCAACATGGAGTCATAATATAAGTAACTGTTCTTGAACCCGTTCCCTTTGAGATTCTGAAATCCCCATAGACTTTGTACATAACCCACACTGTTCCTGTAAGCAACGGGTTAACTCTCTGTGTCTATTGTGTGATTATTCATGTGTCCATAGAACAAGAACCCATTATAAGGACATAACAGTCCCACTCAAGAATTGATGTAACTTACCTTTTGCATTAGTGGAAGTATTGAGGGGCGGAGCTCCGGTGAGAGATCCGAGGCCACTCCCCCCAAGGGGCGGGGCATTGGTGAGTGAGGTCAGAGCACCAATGGGACTCATGGGAGGGGACGAGGGCGGGGCTTGCTTCTGATTCCTAGCAACAGGCAAATACAACAACAACTGAGAAATGCAAGTTACGCAGACCTACTACAGTACTACTTGAGCCTTTGATGATTCAAGAAAAGAAAGAATTAAGAGAGTATGTAGTTCAATTTTATCTGCATGTTTTATGAATATTGAACAAACACCTTCTTGTCTCCAGACAGTGAATTATAAAGAACACATCACTTATTTCCTTATGGCCCGGTCAGATATCAACGGATATCGGAAACGTATGCCCAACGAATATATAGACAATTTGCGAAATTAAATTATCCGGTGATGAAAGTCATCTCCATTGCTTCATGTACAAAACATAGAACAACGCACATCACCGGACAAGCAACGGACAAGAAACGTATAGAACGGATGGAAAATTTAGCTCTCCGTTTGACATCCGTTTGCGCAATCCGTTGATATGTGACCGGGCTATTAAGAGTTTATACATGCATACTGATCATCTAACATTTCTATTGTCACTGTGACAAGCACATATAGTCATGGTTGTCATTGCCTCATATTGATCACAATGTTGGCATTGGTAGGCAAGAGGGTGATTGATCACAATGTTGGTATAGGTAGGCAAGAGGGTGATTGATCACAATGTTGGTATTGGTAGGCAAGAGGGTTATTGATCACAATGTTGGTATTGGTAGGCAAGAGGGTGATTGATCACAATGTTGGTATTGGTAGGCAAGAGGGTTATTGATCACAATGTTGGTATTGGTAGGCAAGAGGGTGATTGATCACAATGTTGGTATTGGTAGGCAAGAGGGTTATTGATCACAATGTTGGTATTGGTAGGCAAGAGGGTTATTGATCACAATGTTGGTATTGGTAGGCAAGAGGGTTATTTTGTATTATATCCCTCATAAGATCGTTTTACAATTGTATTTGACGAATGATAGTTTTGGACAACACGCGCAATCCCCGCGCAATCACGTGACCGGGCTTGTTGGCAAAAACTAACACTAAAAGTTTGTTACGCGTTCGTCCCATAGATCATGTGTTTTAGCAAAATGCACACGCGATCAAATTTGTGCAGTACTGTATGGCGCACACGTTCTAGTCACGTGATTGACATTGCTGGTAAAAACTAACACCCTGGAAGAAGAACGCCAAGACAGCCAATAAGCACATCCGTGGGAGCGCTAGCACGCATTCATCGCGTATGTGCGCAACTGCCAGCGCGTTGGTGCGCACTCAGTTGTGCGTCTTTGTGATTGTATGCGCAAAATAACAATGACTTTAAGCGTATTAGATGCGCCGTGGTTCTGGAGGCTCATACTGGCTTCATTAATGTCGATTGATTTTTATATCAAAATTTACAAGCAATTTTATGAAATATTAAAGAGATTTTCACTTATTTTGCTATAAGCTGAACACAATCCGTGATACTGATGAGTGATATAAAACAACTAACGAATGTGCTTGATTGTGATAGGCAATCTATTACCTCGGTGGGCTCAAAATGACTATTACCCTCAGCTACGCTTCGGGTAATAATCATTTTGAGCCCACCTCGGTAATAGATTTGAGTATCACAAGAAGCCCATTCGTTAGTTGTATATTCATTGGTTAATTTGGGGGGCTTATTTTCAGGTGTTCTGCAGGTTTCCACTTGTTCTGGTAGTTTGTACATTATTTAGAGTCCCATCCATCTTAGAGACCACCTGTCTATAGCAGCCAACCTGCCTACAGTGCCCACCAAAAGTGATCCCCTGCAGGCATAAAAACCCAACAAAGGGTAAATGGAACCTTTCACCTGGCACGAATAACCAATCTTCTTGTTTCTTTTAGGTGGTAACTAGACACAGGTTTTAACTAGGGTTCATGTATACAGCACAATAAAGCAATAAACATACACAAGAGAACTACTATTAGAACGACAACAATGGATAGCTTGCCGGACTTAGTTACTATTGTTAAGCTTGACAACGGGGAGTCTGACGTCATACGCATAGTATTTGCATACATTACCGAAGCGGTCTATTGGAGCAGTTTATTTGACATCTCATACTACAGTAAGACAGATTTTGAATCAAAAATTGCATTAGTCCACAATCATTCAATCCACATTTGCTGCTCTAGTCTCTACCCATAAATAAATGGGTACCTGGTCTGGTGAAAATTAGCTTGGCAAACCTATATGGTTGCCCGCAACTAGTATGCTCCCCGGGGAGTTGAGAATGTGCACAAGATAATTGTGCTGTTCTGAACTGTACCAACTGACCAGAGATAATAATAAGCCCTTAGAGGCTGTTCTGCATTAGGCGCTATACAAATACATCTATTATTATTATTGTTATTGATATTATTATTATTATTGTTATTATTATCTGTTTACGAAAGTTTACCTGCTTGGATTGCCAAACACTTTGTTGCTGCCGGCCAAAGGATCGTCAAAGAACGCATCAATCTCATCGCTATGGCTGCCTCCCTTCACTGATGAGTGCTGCCCTCTATTGGTTAGAGGTGAGAAGAGATCGTCTTCAATCTTCCGTTGACTATCAACTGGTTTCTTCTCCTCTGCTTTAGCACTACCGCTGGGCTGTGGGAATTCAATCCAGAAAGAGATGTTAACTGCTTGTCAACTACAGTGGAGTTCATTCAATTATGTATAGTGGGGCACTTGGCTAGAAGGCAGTAGGTATAATTATCCCCTCGCCGAAGAAGTCGGAGGGGATATACGCCGCCGTCCGTCCTTCTGTCATTCCCCAGCTAGCCACCTGAAGTTGGGCCGATGTCGGAATTTGGTTGCCGGATGTCGGCATATCGACGTTGGCTCGAGGTTAAAATGTCCGCCAGCCCAACATCGTCACAACGTCATTTTTGTGATATATTGGCATAACGTCATTTTCCGACAATGGCCCAACATCATGTCATGAGATGATGTTGGGCCATTGTCGGAAAATGACGTTATGCCAATATATCACAAAAATGACGTCGTGACGATGTTGGGCTGGCGGACATTTTAACCTCGTGCCAACGGCGATATGCCGACATCCGGCAACCAAATTCCGACATCGGCCCGACTTCAGGTGGCTAGCTGGGTCCTTCTGTACTTCCGTGACAAATCTGGTTTCCATTCGATAACTTTAATAACGTTTGGCGGATTTTAATGAAATTTGATGTGAAGGTAAATAGTATCAAAATACAGCCTAAGTTCGATTTCGGAGTATGTAGGTCAAAGGTCATAGCTCATTAAATATGCAAAAATAGCTAATTATGTATCCGAAAATGTGGTTTCCGTTCAATAACTTTAATAATGTTTGACGGATTTTAATGAAATTTGATATGAAGGTACATGGTATCAAAATACAGCCCAAGTTCGATTTTGGAGTATGTAGGTCAAAGGTCATATGCTCATTAAATTTGCGAAAATAGCTAAATATGTATCCGAAAATGTGGTTTCCGTTCGATAACTTTAGTAATGTTTGACGGATTTTAATGAAATTTGATATGAAGGTACATGTTATCAAAATACAGCCTAAGTTTGATTTCGGAGTATGTAGGTCAAAGGTCAAATAGGCCATTTATACCCAGCGAGGGGATGCTACGCTTTGCGTTGACTTGTTGTTCTACTTACTTCTTATTTTCAAACCCACAATCTCCACCAATCATTAGCCAGAAGCTGCTCAGTCAAAAGTAGGAATAAACATTTATTTGACCCAGAATTTGGTATAACATGCATTCTCCATAGACCCCAGCCCAAATATTTTCAGAACCAGTCTGGAATGGATTAAAGGGTACCACCACCCAAACAAAAAATTCTTATTAAAGAAAGGTAACATCTTGAGTATTCCATTCCATCAACAAGTTCACAAAAATATGTTTCCAGAAAAAAAATATATAATTGGAAACGCATCACCATTCTAAAGCATGCGTTCATGCGGTCTGAATTACGCAGACTGCCATGTGTGCGGTGAATTGCAATGTGTGCAGAGCGAACGAATCGCCCGGGAATCTATTGTTTACAAACGTGCGCGTGAATAGCATTGGCGCACTCGCAAATGGTTGGCCCGTATGGAACCAGGAAATAGCAGTGGTTCCGTAAGTGGTGGAAAATAATTGCTTTGTTTATGAATTACACAACCCTTTGCAAAATGTTGGGTATCTATTTGATATCACAAAACTGTACCAAAACATATAATAATGTGTTGTTCTTTGCCTGGTGGTCCCCTTTAATATATCTATGCACCTTTAACACCAGTAGTAATGGTGGTGATGTAGGTAGAATATTGCTGACATTGTGTGATACCAAACTGACAAATCACAATGACACACAGTCTGCGATACACGGCAAGGAATTAATGAAAGGCAATCCTAGTTTGTTAAGTACATTACTCTGTTTAGTTAGTATACTGAAGTTACCTTTAGCAATGGTGACGTGGGCAGGATATCGCTGACATCGTGTGATACCACACTCCGACATGTTACAAACAATCAGTATACTTCAGTTACCTTTAGCAATGGTGACGTGGGCGGGATATCGCCGACATCGTGTGATACCACACTCCGACATGTAACAAACAATCAGATACTTCATTTACCTTCAGCAATGGTGACGTGGGCAGGATATCGCTGACATCGTGTGATACCACACTCCGACATGTAACAAACAATCTCCGGTACATGTCAAGGAATTCATCAAAGTCAATTTCTGTAATAGAAGAAGAAAAACATACCCAATATTTCCTCTTCTTCAATGATGCAAGGCTTCTGGAATACTCCCGTACTGTAAAGTACTGATTATTAGCTTGTAAAATGAGTGTAATTTGCCCCTAATTTTCTGATATATCTATATTATTCCATTACTTAATATGTGTGAATATTTTACTTTGGCTGACATAAAAAATTATAGAGAAAAAGAAACATTGTCCCAGTGTAAGTTGTGGGAGGTATTTGTTTGTTATGAGAATATTTTACTGCTTGCTAGCTGCATTTTGTTGTATTATTATTTGTTTTTGTTGCTAAATTAGTTTCACAGCATGAATGGTGATACACAGGTGTAAGACCTACCCCTCCCCCGCCCTCAAACTGCTGGCAAATGGAAACAACAATAGCAAGAATAAATCTCTCTTACCACTACTGAAGTCTCTATCGCTGGCCCTGAATTCATCATTGACGTATCGGTCCAACATGGTCCTAGTAGAGTAAATAATATAAACATGAATTCATCATTGACATGGTCCTAGAAGGGTAAATAATATAAACATGCAAACGTTACTGCACACTTTCCTTGTGATACAGAATGTTTGAATGTAATCAGTATACTAAGAGCTTTGTTGCAAAACGCAATATATTTCACGTTTGTTAGGAGACAAAGAAGAATGCCATTTAATGATACAGACAAAATATTGCCTCTCATTTTACACTTTTCTTATTATAAATCTAGGTTTATTTCTAAATTGATAATTATTAGTAGCACCTATTTCTGGTATCATTCTCTCTTATTTCAGCAGCTTCAATTGCCAATTTCTCAAATGGAAATGTGTACAGATATCATTGCATTTCCCCCAAAATTCTTTGCATCCTAACCTTAATAATAATAACAACATTGAATTAAAAAATAAATAAATTACATTTACATAGTCCTCATGACTACTGTTTAAAATTGGTGTATACTACATACAGCTACTGTGGCATGGAGAATGATAGCATTTCCAGGAACAACGTCCGGTCCTGCAAGGTCTCCATGTACTACACCACATTCAGGTTTTAGGTCACTCAAATTAGACAAATCTTGATTTGACTTGCCCAACTGGGCCACAAGGGAACAAGTTTAGTTTTGAGCATTCCTAGTTACCGGTGGAAGTTTACTAGGCCACAAGGAAACAAGGTTAGTTTTGAGCATTCCTAGTTACCGGTGAAAGTTGACTGGGCCACAAGGAAACAAGGTTAGTTTTGATCATTCCTAGTTACCGGTGAAAGTTGACTGGGCCCACAAGGAAACAAGGTTAGTTTTGAGCATTCCTAGTTACCGGTGAAAGTTGACTGGGCCACAAGGGAACAAGATTAGTTTTGAGCATTCCTAGTTACCAGTGGAAGTTTACTAGGCCACAAGGAAACAAGGTTAGTTTTGAGCATTCCTAGTTACCGGTGAAAGTTGACTGGGCCACAAGGAAACAAGGTTAGTTTTGAGCATTCCTAGTTACCGGTGAAAGTTGACTGGGCCCACAAGGAAACAAGGTTAGTTTTGAGCATTCCTAGTTACCGGTGAAAGTTTACTAGGCCACAAGGAAACAAGGTTAGTTTTGAGCATTCCTAGTTACCAGTGAAAGTTGACTGGGCCCACAAGGAAACAAGGTTAGTTTTGAGCATTCCTAGTTACCGGTGAAAGTTGACTGGGCCACAAGGGAACAAGGTTAGTTTTGAGCATTCCTAGTTACCGGTGAAAGTTTACTAGGCCACAAGGAAACAAGGTTAGTTTTGAGCATTCCTAGTTACCGGTGAAAGTTGACTGGGCCACAAGGAAACAAGGTTAGTTTTGAGCATTCCTAGTTACCGGTGAAAGTTGACTGGGCCCACAAGGAAACAAGGTTAGTTTTGAGCATTCCTAGTTACCGGTGAAAGTTTACTAGGCCACAAGGAAACAAGGTTAGTTTTGAGCATTCCTAGTTACCGGTGAAAGTTGACTGGGCCCACAAGGAAACAAGGTTAGTTTTGAGCATTCCTAGTTACCGGTGAAAGTTGACTGGGCCACAAGGAAACAAGGTTAGTTTTGAGCATTCCTAGTTACCGGTGAAAGTTGACTGGGCCACAAGGAAACAAGGTTAGTTTTGAGCATTCCTAGTTACCGGTGAAAGTTTACTAGGCCACAAGGAAACAAGGTTAGTTTTGAGCATTCCTAGTTACCGGTGAAAGTTGACTGGGCCACAAGGAAACAAGGTTAGTTTTGAGCATTCCTAGTTACCGGTGAAAGTTGACTGGGCCCACAAGGAAACAAGGTTAGTTTTGAGCATTCCTAGTTACCGGTGAAAGTTTACTAGGCCACAAGGAAACAAGGTTAGTTTTGAGCATTCCTAGTTACCGGTGAAAGTTGACTGGGCCCACAAGGAAACAAGGTTAGTTTTGAGCATTCCTAGTTACCGGTGAAAGTTGACTGGGCCACAAGGAAACAAGGTTAGTTTTGAGCATTCCTAGTTACCGGTGAAAGTTGACTGGGCCACAAGGAAACAAGGTTAGTTTTGAGCATTCCTAGTTACCGGTGAAAGTTGACTGGGCCCACAAGGAAACAAGGTTAGTTTTGAGCATTCCTAGTTACCGGTGAAAGTTTACTAGGCCACAAGGAAACAAGGTTAGTTTTGAGCATTCCTAGTTATCGGTGAAAGTTGACTGGGCCCACAAGGAAACAAGGTTAGTTTTGAGCATTCCTAGTTACCGGTGAAAGTTGACTGGGCCGCAAGGAAACAAGGTTAGTTTTGAGCATTCCTAGTTACCGGTGAAAGTTGACTGGGCCCACAAGGAAACAAGGTCAGTTTTGAGCATTCCTAGTTACCGGTGAAAGTTGACTGGGCCCACAAGGAAACAAGGTTAGTTTTGAGCATTCCTAGTTACCGGTGAAAGTTTACTAGGCCACAAGGAAACAAGGTTAGTTTTGAGCACTCCTAGTTACTGGTGAAAGTTGACTGGGCCCACAAGGAACCAAGGTTAGTTTTGAGCATTCCTAGTTACCGGTGAAAGTTTACTAGGTCACAAGGAAACAAGGTTAGTTTTGAGCATTCCTAGTTACCGGTGAAAGTTTACTCGGCCACAAGGAAACAAGGTTAGTTTTGAGCATTCCTAGTTACCGGTGAAAGTTGACTGGGCCCACAAGGAAACAAGGTTAGTTTTGAGCATTCCTAGTTACCGGTGAAAGTTGACTGGGCCGCAAGGAAACAAGGTTAGTTTTGAGCATTCCTAGTTACCGGTGAAAGTTGACTGGGCCCACAAGGAAACAAGGTCAGTTTTGAGCATTCCTAGTTACCGGTGAAAGTTGACTGGGCCACAAGGAAACAAGGTTAGTTTTGAGCATTCCTAGTTACCGGTGAAAGTTTACTAGGCCACAAGGAAACAAGGTTAGTTTTGATCATTCCTATTTACCGGTGAAAGTTGACTGGGCCACAAGGGAACAAGATTAGTTTTGAGCATTCCTAGTTACCGGTGAAAGTTTACTAGGCCACAAGGAAACAAGGTTAGTTTTGAGCATTCCTAGTTACCGGTGAAAGTTTACTAGGCCACAAGGAAACAAGGTTAGTTTTGATCATTCCTAGTTACCGGTGAAAGTTGACTGGGCCCACAAGGAAACAAGGTTAGTTTTGAGCATTCCTAGTTACCGGTGAAAGTTGACTGGGCCGCAAGGAAACAAGGTTAGTTTTGAGCATTCCTAGTTACCGGTGAAAGTTGACTGGGCCCACAAGGAAACAAGGTCAGTTTTGAGCATTCCTAGTTACCGGTGAAAGTTGACTGGGCCCACAAGGAAACAAGGTTAGTTTTGAGCATTCCTAGTTACCGGTGAAAGTTGACTGGGCCCACAAGGAAACAAGGTTAGTTTTGAGCATTCCTAGTTACCGGTGAAAGTTTACTAGGTCACAAGGAAACAAGGTTAGTTTTGAGCATTCCTAGTTACCGGTGAAAGTTTACTAGGCCACAAGGAAACAAGGTTAGTTTTGAGCATTCCTAGTTACCGGTGAAAGTTGACTGGGCCCACAAGGAAACAAGGTTAGTTTTGAGCATTCCTAGTTACCGGTGAAAGTTGACTGGGCCGCAAGGAAACAAGGTTAGTTTTGAGCATTCCTAGTTACCGGTGAAAGTTGACTGGGCCCACAAGGAAACAAGGTCAGTTTTGAGCATTCCTAGTTACCGGTGAAAGTTGACTGGGCCACAAGGAAACAAGGTTAGTTTTGAGCATTCCTAGTTACCGGTGAAAGTTGACTGGGCCCACAAGGAAACAAGGTTAGTTTTGAGCATTCCTAGTTACCGGTGAAAGTTGACTGGGCCCACAAGGAAACAAGGTTAGTTTTGAGCATTCCTAGTTACCAGTGAAAGTTTACTAGGCCACAAGGAAACAAGGTTAGTTTTGAGCATTCCTAGTTACCGGTGAAAGTTGACTGGGCCACAAGGAAAACAAGGTTAGTTTTGAGCATTCCTAGTTACCGGTGAAAGTTGACTGGGCCCACAAGGAAACAAGGTTAGTTTTGAGCATTCCTAGTTACCGGTGAAAGTTGACTGGGCCACAAGGAAACAAGGTTAGTTTTGATCATTCCTAGTTACCGGTGAAAGTTTACTAGGCCACAAGGAAACAAGGTTAGTTTTGAGCATTCCTAGTTACCGCTGAAAGTTGACTGGGTCACAAGGGAACAAGGTTAGTTTTGAGCATTCCTAGTTACCGGTGAAAGTTGACTGGCCCACAAGGAAACAAGGTTAGTTTTGAGCATTCCTAGTTACCGGTGAAAGTTGACTGGCCCACAAGGGAATAGGGTTAGTTTTGAGCATTCCTAGTTACCGGTGAAAGTTTGGGAAGATGTCCATGAAGAGACTGCGCAGCTCATCCTTGTCTATGGCACCACTCTTATCCTGCACAGAACCAAACAAGTAAAACACATGTATGTATGTATGTTATCAAAAACTTAATTCATATTAACAGCAGGTGATTCATACATGAACAAAGTTCAGTGAAAATCTGTTTTCCATGATGCCTAGAATGCTAGATGCTAGCAAGCTTGAACAACAACAAAATAAATTAAACAAAATTAATGATTACCCCTGAATGTACCAAATAATCAACAAACAGGTACAGATGTTGATATATTGATAAATAACCACATTTGATAAACCTACCGTAACATGAACATCATGCAAACATATATAGCACTTTTTACAGCTCTGCTCTATAATTCTTGCAAATGTTGACTCTTACCTTATCATATTTCTCAAACTTGGCTCTAGCATCATCAATCTGGGCTGCTGTTAGGTCCTGATCAGATAGGTTGAAAAGGGAGATGGGGGATGTATCATGTATCAGTCTTTGGTCATTTTGATTTTATCAAATGATATACATAAACATGGCATTATAAAATTCACTTCCTTTGACATCTTAAATTAACCAAATATTATATAATATATATAATTAATCAAATAAATATGAAAATACAAATGAATGATCAATCTGTATTCATTGTAAACAATTACAATATGACACTCAAACAAGTTATATGTTACAAATCAAATCAGTGGCATTTCTGTTTCACTTATGTTTCAGGCCGCCTAACAAAGTGAGAAAAATAAAGAAACGTTAGTGAGGAGCTTTGTTACATGAATGTATTCGAAGGGTCAAGGACAAAGTATGTGTAACTGCCACTAAATGATTTATCATGACTAAAACTTTCAGAATTTTACAGACTTTGAATAAATTCCCGATAATAATAATACACACAAAACAAAACACATACTCTGGGAAAAGAGTTGTCAGTGGGAGTCTGGGAGATAATGAATGGTAGATGAAATGTTGATTATGAGACAATAGTGACATTAATGAATGCAGGGCTTAACACTAATAACTGCTCACTGACCTAGCGCCAGGAATGTTTTACTTCTGGCAGCGAAGGGTTAGGATTTGAAGTTAAAATTTATCTACATCACTGAAATATTTGTTAGCAAATCACTATAGGGCAATTCCAAGCAAACATTGACATAACCACTGATTTTTCAAATTCGTTGTACCATAACAAATTTGGTATCAAATGAAAGCTAAAAGATTGAACTTTCCAAAAATGTATTTTGTTTATGAAAAAAAAAATTGTAAACTATTATTTTATTGTTAATATATAGCATAAATTAATTTTCAGTTATTTTCACAAAACATTCAATTAAATATTAAGCATAAAAGAACTGCGAAAAGGAGTTTTCATAAAATTTTATTTCAGTGTTGACAGGATCATTGCTTCAATTTTTCAGATAAATATCAATTTTGTCATTTTCGCTCTTCGTTCCGCTTCAGTGACTGTCTCATTTACAATCATTAATATGTCACGGCGTTACACTAAAAACATATATTTTTAATATTTCTGGAAAAATATGAATGGGAATGAAATAATTTTTTGTTTTCTCTGTATTAGCCCATAGGGCTATAATATGCATGCTGAATAGCAGCATTATCTTTTACCACTTATTAATATAATCAATATCAATTTGGTCACGGCGTTACGTTTTGTGTAACGCCGTGACGCTACCTACTGGATTCCCATTGACATAACACAGTAGACATAATCAAATAGTGCAAGATATTTTTTGTAGGTATGCTTGGGCATTGCTCATGCTATAATTATATGAATAGGGTCAGTTGATAATGTTTCCATCTCAAAGTTACCCGAGTCATGTATGTGTATGGGTTGTACGTCCGTCTGTCTGTATGTGCATCTGTACATCAGTGTTTTTTTTTTTGCAATATCTCAAGAATCGTTGGATGGATTTCGTTCAAACTTTGTACAATCCATGTATTTAGAGGTACGGATTATTGGATATGATTTTGGTCCATGAGGTCAAAGGTCAAAGGTCACATAGCTAACAAATATGCAAAAATTATATTATTATCAAGATAGTTTGAGAATCCTTGAAGGATAACATGATAATAATACTGGTATGCGTCCAGTGAAGTATATGACCTGATTAGGGAATGGTGTCATGGGAGGTCAAATATTGTTGTTGTTTTTTGTTCTCACAATTAAGTTCCAGAATCAATGTTAGAAAGAGTACTGTAGGCAAAAGACAATTTTCTGAAACTGTTTGGGGCACAGGTCAAAGGTCACTCGGATAATTACCAATTCAAAAACAAACATTTACTAACTCTGAAATCATGTTACATGAAACAAATCACTTGCAAATATGCACTGTGCAGACCAAAAATTAAACATTTGTATGTTATTTTGAGAAACAAGGTCAAAGGTCAGATGTCAAAGGTCTCATATTTCATTGTTACATTTAAGTATGTATTTTGGTTTTAATATTTGATGGTTCCATTAACTAACTTCTGAAATAGATAAGAATTTCAATTATGTCCTAAAAGATTTTTTGATCAATAGAGGGTGCTGTGCTGCAAATTTGTGTCATGCGGATGATCATTTAATAGCATCTTGGTTATATCACCCATTCATCTAGTTCTTTATTGCTTCTGGATCACTACATTAAAATTATATCATATTATTCATCTCTTTAATATCTCCCATATATATAACATGTACAATTCAGAGGTCACGGCGTTACAGTCACGGCGTTACAGTGCATAAATACATTTATGATATCATATTTACTATGAGCATTGGATTTTTTCTACATTTTTATTTGGATGTTCTAGCTTGATGTCTAGTACAAAGAATCAATGTGACAAAAGTGCAAAATGTTCCTGTAGTTCACAGAGTTTACTTAGTTTCTTAGCATGTAAGAAACCCATGTCTTTTTGCCGTCACGGTGTTACGGCAGATATTGATATTCATAATTAATAATTTATTGGGAATTTTGGTTTTCTTGCCTATTGTAAATTATTGGTAGGATAGTGGTTACAGATGCATATCAAAAGTTGGTTCTAGATATTTAGATTTTATGAGTTATTTGGACTTTCATTGTGAGAAACACCCTCTGACCGTCACGGCGTTTGCTTGGAATTGCCCTATACCTTATTACAGTTTCAGAATATCGATTGGCTAAAAATATTTTAGTGACGTAGATACAATAAATTTTAGCTTTAAATTGTTTTCAGAATACACCCCCTGGCAACTAGATTTTGTTCAAACTAAAGTTACAGAATGAGGAACTCTTGTATTTTTCCATGTGGAGCCTCACTCATAATCACAGATTTGATCAATAAAAGTAGACAGTAGACAGTTTATGAATGAATTTTAAAGGACCTATAGCGTCTAGATGGCCTAATTTTCACAATTCGGCTCTCTATATGTAATTTTTCCTGAAGAAAAAGAATTTGGCAGTCATTTCTCATGAAATCAATAAATTTTGGGCTAATTACTTAATATCTAATTGTCCTGGGAACGCCCCTTTTAAATCGCCAAAATGTGACGTCATCTAAAGTACGGACTAATGAACTAAATTCTGTAGATGACGCGTCATGACGTAAGCCAATGAATTGTCAATCACATGTCAATCACGCTGCCGATTCTGGACCCTAAATGTGGGTGGGGCGTAAACTGGCTGCTAAATGAGATTTGGCATCAGAAAATTAGTCTTAAATCACTACTGTGTTTATTTTCATTGATTTTGTTTCGGCAGACCTATCTTACAAGTCATCAACTATGGAATAAGTGCTAAAGTACGTCGTATTCTTTAGGTCCTTTAATATGAAGGCAAAGAAAATGATGTTTTTGGCCACAATAATTCAGAGGAAAATATTTGACAGACTTAACATGGCCAATAGCAAAATAGCAAAAAAGGTTAGAGTGCAGCCCTGATTCATACCAAGATATTTGAGACATGACATTTAATACTTTCCATACAGACCATTGATAACTGCCTAAACTGTACACGTTTGAAATGATCACTATTAGTAACTAAAGCGCACACAAAAAGTAACTACCCCCTAAACAACTGCTCATGATTTCACAACCAAGAATCGTTTCAAGATTTCGTCTCGACAAAATATTTATATGATAGTTAGAACAACAATGTATAAAAATAAGAGGTAACCAGTAATCCATGGTTGAGTAAGCACACATTAATGAGAAAATGTCACATTATCAAAATTCGCATAAGTAATATTATTATTGCAGTTTATTGAGTATTGACAAATTTCAAATTGCACTGTTTTACAACTGCAATTAATGCATTCAGTCACATGTGCAATAAACAAAATCAAAATGGATGTAATAATAAACAGCATTGTTTCACAAACCATAATCAATGCATTAACTCACATGTGCTGTTTCACAACAATGTTCAGGCATGAGCAAGTTTTTGTGACTTTTGAATTGGATCGTTTTGTCTTTAATCTGTGCTCATTCAGCCAGGAAGTGATAAATATCTCTGATTTTTACACAAAATGTACATACCAACTGTAGAAATATTTTGGTAAGATGACATCTTGAAACAATTATCGGTTATGAAATTATGAGCAGTTGTTTAGGGGGCAAGTTACTTTTTGTGTTTGGTTTATAAGTGCAATAAAAGATACAGCAATACAGTGTGGTATAATGAGTGCAGATATGAGTGGGATATACATACACTTTGTACAACAGGCATGCAGTTCTACAGATCCACGTACAAGCCATGGGACAAAAATATGATTTACATAAAATATAAATAAATAAATAATTAAATCAACAAACTGAGAAAAAAGACATCAGATATTAGGCGCTATATAAATCGAGTATATTATTATTATTATGTACTTTCTCTGTAAGAACAGACTCAAAGTGTAAAAATTGAAAGAGCATGTGATTTTACAGAAAAAATTCAACTTTGTTTGATGAAAATTGGTTCAGAAACTGCTGAAATATCCATTAATATATCCCGATTAAAATAATTATTCGTCCCCAACATTTATTTGATAATTTAAGAAAATATTTCAAATGCATTCAAAAATATACCAAAGTGGCTTTAAAATTGATTTAGATGATGTAATTATTTAATCATTATCTTAATTGATTTAGATGATCTCATTATTTAATCATTATCTTAATTGATTTAGATGATGTAATTATTTAATCATTATCTTAATTGATTTAGATGATTTCATTATTTAATCATTATCTTAACCCGTTGAGGACGAATTGATTTTGGTATAACACGCATTCTCCATAGACTCAAGCCCGAAATATTTCGGGACCAGTCCTCAACGGGTTAACCAAATATCACATTCACAGTTTAGATGATTTCATTATTTAATCATTATCTTAATTGATATAGATGATCTCATTATTGAATCATTATCTTAACCAAATATCACATTCACAGTACTAAAATTGATTTAGATGATCTCATTATTGAATCATTATCTTAACCAAATATCACATTCAGTTTTTGATAAGAAATGATTGAAACTTTCTGGTGTTAAGAGGGCGCCCCCTTGTGTTAACAGCTGCTTTTTTAATGAAAAGAGCCGTCTAACTTAACCGTTTATATGTTTTTCTACCATTCAAGCATGGTTGCGTTTTAAAGTTAGTTTTTAATGTTATTGTACAAGACTTAGATTCAGTTTGACCGGAATTGTACTATCCCTTTAATAAAGCAGATCTACTTTTGTAACAAATGAAATACAAAATAAATTATCTATGACAAAGAATGCAGCAGTAAAATGCTAAGATTTATGGCATTTATTAAACAAATTCGCTTTGACTTCTACAGGTAGCTCTAGACAAAACAAATGCACATGCATTTGAGAAAGGAGAGGGGGTGGGGTGATAGATAGAACGAATGGAATATGCGTACATGTATGCTACATCAATACAGTTATACAGGAATATGTATGCTACATCCATGCAGAATATGTATGCTACATCATGTATGCTACATCAATGCAGAATATGTATGCTACATCATGTATGCTACATCAATGCAGAATATGTATGCTACATCATGTATGCTACATCAATACAGTTATACAGGAATATGTATGCTACATCATGTATGCTACATCAATGCAGAATATGTATGCTTCGGCATGCAAGACTCTACCTTTGGAATGCAAGCTGCATTTTCCTGTTGAATAAAAGTGTTTAAATAGAGATACATGAGAAAAAAATCATTAATTATATAAAGTGTGCCTTTTTACATCCTACTTTATTAACAATGAATTTAAATTAAGACACTGTAACCTGTACTTTAATTTGCATTTAATTTGATTTGATGAGTTGTTTTATAATACCATTGTAATAAATCATTATCAATGTCATTTTTAATAAAAATTTACATTTGTTATCATAAATCATTATTATGATGATAACTATGATCATTTAGATGATTAAATAATCTATAGTGATTTGCATGTCAAAAATATTTTCGATAATCACAGTACAGAGTTACCTTTGTTTTTACCATTATGTATATGGGCAACTCCAGCGTCACGGACATTACAAATCAGAGAATTTTCATGACTTTCCAATGCCACTATTAATTCATACCTCTCACTAATGTCTAACTTTTATTTTTATTACAAAACAATATCCTAGTTAAGTATTCCAAAAAAGTTTCAGAAGATTTATCCAATTCGTTACTGAGTAATTCTGCGAAATGTGCGCCGTCACGGACATTACATCTTTTGGACATGACTTTTTGCATCCATATACATCTTTGCAAAAGTCTGTGAGTTCTGAGACCTCACAAAGGTGATTTAGGTATTTAATTATAGACAAGGCAATGATGAATTGAATCCAAGTTGTTTTGGGGGAAACGGGCCAGGCATATGTGATCTAGACAACAAAACGTTGCGTCACGGACATTACATTTTCAGCGTCACGGACATTACACTTTTGTCCACTTTTTCTAAACTCAGAAATAACCCGCAAAAAATGCTCCATTGTGCATGACACTTTTTTAATTGTACATTTGATATGTAATCAAACAGTTTTGAGAACAAAAATTATATTTAATTTTTTTTTCAATTAGCAAAAAATTATTTTAAAAATATTAATAAGTTTTTCCAAAATTATTGTAAAATTTGAAATTTTTCAACAGAATGTGCAGCAAACCAAATGTTCAACTATTAAAAAATATATTATACATTTTTAATGAGGTACAATGCTGTTTTGTGCCAAAAAATTGTAAAATCTAAAAAAAGTTGTGTACATCATGGGCATAACACATGGAAAATCATGGACTAAGAGTATAATTTTTACAATTTGATCATACTATATGAGATTTAACCATCTCTTTCTGCTCCCAGTAAGTTATAGTCAAGTCTTTATTGATTATTGAGACATGCATGTTCAAATTAAGCAAGGAATTTAGTTTAATAAATAGTTCAGAGTACTGACTCAAAGTTCACTATCTGATTAACGATACAATTTATTAAAACTTGAACCAGGAAGGTAGTAGTCCCCCTGTTACTTGGGATTATCTTATTTCTTGGCTAAAGTAAGACATTTACATAAGAAAATAATGCTTGATATTTTTTTGCTCTGCTTTTTAATACTTTTCACTGTGTATGTAATGTCCGTGACGCAGCCGTGACGTAATGTCCGTGACGCCATTCTGGACAAGCCATCAAATATTTTAGTAAATGCTCTTGATATACTTTATGATATAACATTCTAGCTTTGCAAATGAATTTTGAATTAAATTGAATTAAGACTTCTGCTTCTACAAAAACTTTTATATCTAAAACGTCACGGACATTACACATCAATGTTGTAAGAATCAAGATTTTATCCAATATCAGTTTTCAAAAAGTAAAGATTTTTACACAATTTCCTTTTCTATGATGTTAAAGCAAAGCATAAACAAGACATTAGAAGTAGAATTATTGTTCTGAAGTGGTCCATATTTTTAAATTTTATTTCACAAACAACGGATGCAAATTTCATCATTTTGGGGGGTAATACATACAATTTTTGTCCCAACTTCAATGGCCAAAAAAAAAAATATTCTGCATTGAATTTCAAACTTTTTTCCTTTAGTTATCAAAATATGGTCCTTCCTCATTACTATCCAGTAGTTAACAAGGCTGTCCCATGAGTTTCATTTTTCCATCCTTGGGTGACATTTTTCGTGGAATTGCCCATATATCACCAACCTACTTACATCAGCATCAGAGCCAGGCCGTTGCCTCCCTCTCGCCTCACCCCTCCCCAGAACCTCACTCAGTAGGGGCTTCCCCCCCCCCCTTCAACTATCCCCCAATCTACTTACATCAGCAGCAGAGCGAGGCCGTTGCCTCCCTCTCGCCTCACCCCCTTCATGACAACCTCCTCATAACCTCACTAAGCAGGGGCTTCCCACCCCCCCCCCCCCCCCCAACTAATCCCCAATCTACTTACATCAGCAGCAGAGCGAGGCAGTTGCCTCCCCATCGCATCACCCCTCCCCAGAACCTCACTCAGTAGGGGCTTCCCACCCCCCCCCCCCCCCTTCAACTATCCCCCAATCTACTTACATCAGCAGCAGAGCCAGGCCGTTGCCTCCCCCTCGCCTCACCCCACCTCAGAACCTCACTCAGTAGGGGCTTCCCACCCCCCCCCCCCCAACTAATCCCCAATCTACTTACATCAGCATCAGAGCCAGGCCGTTGCCTCCCTCTCGCCTCACCCCTCCTCAGAACCTCACTCAGTAGGGGCTTCCCCCCCCCCCCCCCCTTCAACTATCCCCCAATCTACTTACATCAGCAGCAGAGCCAGGCCGTTGCCTCCCTCTAGCCTCACCCCCTTCATGACCCCTCCTCAGTACCTCACTCAGGAGGGGCTCCCCCCCCCCCCCCCCCAACTAATCCCCAATCTACTTACATCAGCAGCAGAGCCAGGCCGTTGCCTCCCCCTCGCCTCACCCCCTTCATGACATCTCCTCAGGACCTCACTCAGTAGGGGCTTCCCCTTCAACCTATCCTTGCTGCCAAACTGCAGCTCCGATGCTAATGTCTCTCTGCCTTCATATGTATCACTCTGGAGAATACAGAGGAAAAAATCAATGTTAACATAATGATGAATATGAAAGGGTGGGATTCAAAAGAAGGGGCTCACTAGTCCCTATATAACTTATCATTAAGTAACTACAAGACTGCAGGGAAAAATCAATGTTAAAATAATGATGAATATGAAAGGGTGGCATCTTACCTCCAAAAGAAGGGGCTCACTAGTCCCTATTTAACTTCCTTAAGTAACTACAAAACTGCAGTTTTAATGAAAGAGATTCCCTGCCTTTGTATGCATCACGCTAGATAAATGTGTGGGGGGGGGGGGGGATAACCATTTTAATGTAAACATAATGAACACATAACAGTGAGATCTGAGAGATCTTGATTTTTCTCCCTCATAAGCAGTTCCCCCCACCCTTCCACCCACCCGCCTCTGCAAACCTTACGCAGAAGTTTTGTCCCCTTTCATCTTTATCAGACCAGGTTAATTGAGCTTTTCTTCAACCACAACACCCAATATTGATTTCACAGTCAACTCACAATGTTTGATTCTGGGTTAAAGACAGCCAAAGTGAAGTCCAGGTTAAAGTATTCAAGGAATTCCTTCACAAGAGATGCCGCATGGTAGCCTTAAAAGAAAAGAAAACA
Organism: Echinarachnius parma; assembly: GCA_037951105.1. Classification (NCBI taxonomy): domain Eukaryota; kingdom Metazoa; phylum Echinodermata; class Echinoidea; order Clypeasteroida; family Echinarachniidae; genus Echinarachnius; species Echinarachnius parma. Next base: position 46,023 of record JBAMJV010002391.1, on the reverse strand, counting down.
TAAAAAGTTACAAATATATTCATATGATAATGTATTTATCTTTCTTGTATTCACATGTCAAAGGAAGAACTTATATGTTGCAGTAATCAATTATATTATGTTGCAAAAACTATACAAGAAATATATTCCCACGATTTGAAATTAGCACTTGCCTGCTTGCCTAGGACACAGGTACAAACATTAGCTTTGGGCCACTCACTTCATTTCAATACTGCTAAATGAGCTTTGGGCCACTCACTTAATTTCAATACTGCTAAATGAGCTTTGGGCCACTCACTTAATTTCAATACTGCTACATTGTACTTGCGAAACCAAAATGAACAGACATTTTAAAGTTGAATTTTTTATTTGTTTTGAGCTACCAACATCTCATTTTGGGCCACAACAATTTAAACAATTATGATTGTAGAAGTATGCCAAACAGTGCACCAGGGGGGGAAAAGGGTTAATTTCTAGGCATGCCTTGTTCCAGTTGTTTTGTGGCAAGTCCTGAATTAGTTATAAAGATTTAATGCTCAGATATTTTAAATGTAGATAAAGTTGGTGTACCTGGTACATGTAATTAAATATTTATATTTATTGTCACCTTCCTTTGTAGCCAGGAAACTTTTGAGTTCTTCATTCACAAAAGGAGAGTCTTTCTTTCCCGCTTCCTGCTCCTCCAAGGCCAGGAAAACACTTGCTCTCAGCTCAGCCTGGGGAGAGAACAATAGAAGGAAACATATATATACTCAGCCTGGGGAGAGGACAATAGAAGGAAACATATATATACTCAGCCTGGGGAGAGGACTATAGAAGGAAACATGGGGAGAGGACAATATAAGGAAAACATATATATACTTGCTCTCAGCTCAGCCTGGGGAGAGGACAATAGAAGGAAAACATATATATACTTGCTCTCAGCTCAGCCTGGGGAGAGGACAATAGAAGCAAACATATATAATATACTCAGCCTGGGAAGAGGACAATAGAAGGAAAACATATATCTTGCTCTCAGCTCAGCCTGGGGAGAGGACAATAGAAGGAAAACATATGAGCAACTCCAGCGTCATGGACATTACAAATCAGAGAATTTTCATGACTTTCCAATGCCACTACTAATTCATACCTCTAACTAATGTCTAACTTTTATTTTGATTACAAAGCAATATCCTGGTTTAGTATGCAAAAAAAGTTTCAGAACATTTATCCAATTCGTTACTGAGTAATTCTGCAAAATGTGCGCCGTCACGGACATTACATCTTTTGGACATGACTTTTTGCATCCATATACATCTTTGCAAAAGTCTGTGAGTTCTGAGACCTCACAAAGGTGATTTAGGTATTTAATTATAGAACCGGCAATGATGAATTGAATCCAAGTTGTTTTGGGGGAAACGGGCCAGGCATATGTGATCTAGACAACAAAACATTGCGTCACGGACATTACATTTTCAGCGTCACGGACATTACACTTTTGTCCACTTTTTCTAAACTCAGAAATAACCCGCAAAAAATGCTCCATTGTGCATGAAACTTTTTTAATTGTACATTTGATATGTAATCAAACAGTTTTGAGAACAAAAATTATATTTCAAATTTTTTTCAATTAGCAAAAAATTATTTTAAAAATATATAAGTTTTTCCAAAATTATTGTAAAATTTGAAATTTTTCAACAGAATGTGCAGTAAACCAGATGCTCAACTATTTAACACAATATTATACATTTTTAATCAGGTACAATGCTGTTTTGTGCCAACAAATTGTAAAATATAAAAAAAAGTTGTGTACATCATGGGCATAACACATGGAAAATCATGGACTAAAAGTATAATTTTTGCAATTTGATCATACTTATGAGATTTAACCATCTCTTTCTCCTCCCAGTAAGTTATAGTCAAGTCTTTATTGATTATTGAGACATGCATGTTCAAATTAAGCAATGAATTTAGTTTTTATAAATAGTTCAGAGTACTGACTCAAACTTCACTATCTGATTAACGATACAATTTATTAAAACTTAAACCAGGAAGGTAGTAGTGCCCCTGTTACTTGGGATTATCTTATTTCTTGGCTAAAATAAGACATTTACATAAGAAAATTTTTGCTCTGCTTTTTTATACTTTTCACTGTGTATGTAATGTCCGTGATTTTTCATTTTTACAATTACATCTTATAATTGATCTACTGGCGCTAATGCAGTTTCGCACACTTTTTTTTTTTTTTTTGCATCAATTTATTTGTCTTTAAACTCATTTAAATTAGTTCATATTACTCACTGCACTTTGTCCTTATCCCTCGATGGTCTGATTTTTGGTCAACATTTAAGCCCTTTTAGGCGACTTTAATCGATGGTTTTGAAAGCATCGCGGCACCGGCTTCGCGGTCGTATAAATCGAAATAGCGGGACTTCACGAGCATCTAGCTGCCGTTAGAGTACCGTACTCCTGCAGTACGTGCGCGCGCCGTTCCGGTTGCATCCATAGCTGAAGCGATGTATGGTGGCTCTAAATGTGGAACTTGAAAAAACACGATCATACGGCCACCCGCTTGATCAATTGATTACGTTTCAGATTTATAGCCACCATAGTACATATGGACGTAACCGATACGGCGCGCGTGCGCACCACATAGCCAGCGAGCGGTACCTTTCGCGAACGATAATGTATGCATGACGTCATTGATCGCGTGCGCACGCATCTCATTACGAGACTTGGCTGGCTTCTGGGTCGATTATGCATGCCATGAAAATGTGGTATCGGAGCGGTATCGGACTGGACATAGCACAGGGTTTACCCTTTTCGCTGCATTCTCTTCCCACAATTCATTTCGATGCTTACGTCATTGGCTTTCTGAACGCCCATTCTACACGTTGATACCAAATTCGATACGCGACTCTTTGGACAAAATCTTGTGAAAGAAGGTCTTTTTCACCTGCTGTTTTTCGCCAAAATGGATTTTGAGCTATTCGGGATGCTGTTTATAAGGTAAGTTTTCGATATTTCGAAAATTTTGTATGTGAATGATGATAATTTATCTGAATTCTACATACTTTTATCGATCGTTTCATACCTTTTTTCTTGTGTGCGAGTGTTGATAAAGTTGTTGACATGGACATTATGCATGGTTTTGCAGTCCCGATATACAGTAGCTATCGTCGTACTTTTTTGTGCATGCACAGTGGAGCGCTCTGGCACGTGTGCGTGGGGCGAGCCTCATAAATATTCATATGATTTTCATGCGCAAGCGCACTTCGGCTGTACCGGCGCTCGGCGAAGCGATATAATGGGAATACACGATGAATGGGACAGCGGGCTATGTGCGCACGGCCAGGCGCGCCGGAAGCAGTTTTGGATTGGGGGGGCAAAGACCTAAAGGGGCTCACGATTTTGTTGTGTAGGGGCTCATGCCCAACCATGCACACTCACAGGGTTGCCAACTTTGAGCCAGAGCTAAGGTGAGAGTGAGGCATTGCGAGGGAGCGAAGTGACTGAGCGGAGGGAGTGTGTGGGAGGGGGGTGTCCCCCCTCCCACGGTAGGGAGCTTTTGCATTTTTGGACTTGAAATTGTGCAATCTGGTGCATACCTAAATATGAAATTCGGGCTTAATTAACTGTATCTGGGAAAGCGTGTTATGATTTGATCGACCAGAAATGTTAAATATATTTTTCACGAAGAAAACAAATAATTGAGATATTTGGAAACCGTATTTTGTTCCATGTTTATATTGATAAATATAAAATGCAGCGCATGAGCGCAAAACAAATTTTCTTGGCAGCCAAACACAACATTATTTACCCACCTACAGACAATAATATTGACCCACCAGGCTCCAATAGGCAATGGGATATTATTCCCGACAATAACATATTATTCTGTTATTGTCGGGGATATTAACCCATTGCCTATGGGAGCCTGGTTGGGCCTGCATTAATTCTATGAGGATTGCAAAAGCTAGAAAGGAACAGGTATTTCGTTCCACCGGCAGCTGTTAATTTTTCATAATGTTTTATTAATTGCCTTGTCTGTATATATTCGGCGATTCGATTATCATTTTGGTAAGACAAATCATGATTAGCTGCTAAAAAGAATGTTACGCACCACAATAAACATGATAAAACTGTATTTTTGTTTAGGGTGTAATGTTATACTGTCTGGCACAGAGCAAGGCTCCCCACAAATGATGTACAGTGCGAGTCAAACAAAACGAAACCGGACTTTGATAGCTTATAAATCCACAATTACAAACATATATATGTTGATATTGGTATCACATTAAAGCTTGGGAAATTGCCTTTAAAATGATATATCAAAAATTTTGAGCACTTTACGCATCATCGAGCAAGATCTTATTATCCAAAGTCATGCAAAAACTACCCGTGTCCAAGTTTGCCGTCGTCTTGTTCTAAACACAACAAAACAAGTTAAGTCCCCCCTAATCAAAATAGCATAACTTTTTAACAATAAAGTTTTGAGCAAAATAACTTGGCAGGATTGTTTATACACTTATTGAATAACTTATGTGCGAAAATAAAATTGGTCCGTCGAGTCACGCATGAGTGAGCACACATTAAAGGCAAAATGTTCACTTTTTCACTCTTGTGACTTTTGAAAAGTGACAATTTTGCCTTTAATGTGTGCTCACTCATGCATTACATGGCGGATCAATCTTATTTTCACAGAGAAGCTAGTCAATCAGTGTAGGAACAATCCTGCCAAGTTATTTTGCTCAAAACCTTATCGTTTTTACGCTATTTTGAATAGGGGGGACTTAGGTTTTTTGTTGTGTTTATCATGAATGAATGCTTCTGTTTACGTTTTTTTCTTCAAATTAACATTTCAAAAATATCGTTTGGTGAATCACAACAAAATATCAGGTGGTTGCCAGTTTTGTCATGTTTATCAGGGTGGAAGGGGATCATACACTGTCCTCACATCAGCAACCACACTGTTTGGAGGGAGGGGCCCCTGAATAGGACATGCAGGATGAAGTTATCTTTGACAATCAAACAACAGATGCAACCATTCACAAAACAAGAACACTGCAAACTTGGACACGGTAGTTTTTGCATGCCTTTGGATAATTAGGTCGCGTTCGGTGAAGCGTGAAGTGATCAGAGTGTATGATATATCATTTTAAAAGGAAGTCCTCAAGCTTTAACATGATACCAATATCAACATATATACTTTTGGATTTATGGATTTATAAGCTATCAAAGTCCGGTTTCGTTTTTTTGGACTCGCACTGTATAATATCATCTTAATATGCGTACACATCGTGGGGAGGAGGAGGGGGTGGGGGACCAGGCGCGCCGGAAGCAGTTTTGGATTGGGGGGGGGGGGGGGGCAAAGACCTAAATAGGTTCACGATTTTTGTTGTGTAGGGGCTCATGCCCAACCATGCACACTCACAGGGTTGCCAACTTTGAGCCAGAGCTGAGGTGAGAGTGAGACATTGCGAGGGAGCGAAGTGACTGAGCGGGGGGAGGGTGTGGGAGGGGGGTGTCCCCCCTCCCACGGTAGGGAGCTTTTGCATTTTTGGACTTGAAATTGTGCAATCTGGTGCATACCTAGATAGGAAATTCGGGCTTATGATTAACTGTATCTGGGAAAGCGTGTTATGATTTGATCGACCAGAAATGTCATATATTTTTCACGAAGAAAACAAATAATTGACACACTAATAAATATGCACCCCAACGCACACAAATATTGTATTTAGTGTCATACACAGTTCCAACATATACCATATGCCACATTATGTATGATCCAACAACATAGCCTACAGCCAAGAATGAGTCCCGACATGCCCGAGGGAGCGAAGCGACCAAGCGCCGCTGGGGCAGAGCCAGAGGGGGAGGGTTTGGGAGGGGGTATCCCCCTCCCACGGGGAAGATTTTGCATTTATATACTTGAAATGGTGCATTTGGTGCACGTCACACAAGCAGCTAGAGCATTGCCAGCCTACACGGGAACTATACGTGGCCCGGTACAGAAAAAGTACTCACCCCATGGCCAAGACCATACGCAATTTACACAACAAACTGAGATAATCTGTTCGCGCGCGAAGCGCGCAGCGAAAACTTAAAATGGATGTATAGATTAGTTGTTGAACGTTAGAATTAACAAGTCTTAGCTCATACTATTTCTTTTTTCTTTCCCACTCTTCTCCTTTTTCTTTTTTTCTTTTTTTTCGGGGGGGGGGGGGGGGCTTTTTGGGGGGGCAAAAATGCGTTTTGCCCCCCCACTTTTTGGATTGGGGGGGCGGCCGCCCCCCCTGCCCCCCCACTTCCGGCGCCTATGCGCACGGCAGGAGTACGGTACTCTCTCCACGTTCAAGTCACCGGTAGCTAACATTAGTAACAGCATAGTAGCTGCTCGTGAAGTACCACTATTTCGATTTTTGCGACCGCGAAGCCGGTGCCGCGACGCTTTCAAAACCATCATTTAAAGACGCCAAAAAGGGCTTAAAAAGTTAAAGTTAAATGTTGACCAAAATATTACAACAGACCATCGAGGGATAAGGACAAAGTGCAGTAAGTGACGAACTAATTTAGTTGAGTTTAAACTTTAATTTTAAAGACAAATAAATATCGAAAGGCGGCAAGATTTTATTAAAAGTATCAGTTCCCTGAAACCCCAAAACTTCATACTCGCTCACGATCACGTCACGCAAACAATTGAATACAAATTTCCAACACGCTTTTCAATACGTGGGTCAACATTAAACAGACTCTACAACCTCAAATCGGTTTCACTTACATTTCCGACCAAGAAAGGTACCGGGAATTAACAGAATATCAATTAACATTTACTTACGCGTATCTTTCCGAGAACACCATTGTTCTCCAGCGTTTGGGCGACAAGATCTTTCAGTTCCGTATCTTCGTCTGCAGACATTTTGGTGCCGAATCACTGCGTTATTTTCTAAAATGTTCCAAAAGATAACATGAATGCTGCCCTCAACGACGGTGCGGCGCAAGCCGACTTAATATTCCGAATTATGACAATTATTATTTTTATCATAGAAAATTTAACCTACCCCTCACCCAGTATTTTGTACATTATGGATGCCATTCACAACTTGTGATGTCAATTTAAACCAATGTTAAGAATGCCCACGGTTTTAAATATAGCTGCTCGTTTACCTCCTATTTTCAAAAGTAAGGAAACAAATTAACAGCAGGTAAAATCACAAAGATTGAATAATGAATGTAAGCCCCCCCCCCCCCCCCCCCCCCCCCCCCCCCACGGCCCCACCCCCTTGAAACACCTGGCTACAATGATCCATGCTGATTGGCTGCTGACCTAATAGTTACAATAATTGGATATTTGCAAAAATTGCAAAAACGGGCCCTAAATGACTTGGAAGCTCATTTACGTTTCTCAGAAAATTGTTGTGCTACATAACACGGTGCGTATACAACAATATTTATAATAGATAACTCAATGTTTTATAATGTAAAAAGCTGATTGCAAAAAGGCTAACTTAAATATGGTGGAATGGGGGGGGGGGGGGGGGGGGGCGCTGGGTCGCCGATTTAATTTACCGCTGGTTCTAGCAAGTTCCGCGATTGAACACAAAATTACAAATTATTTAGAGAGATCTTCATAATTGCCATCTGTGTTTATATACTCCGCAAAAAAAGAAACTGGACACTTGTATAAGTTGAAATATTTCATATTAATGTACGATAAAGTGTACATGATCATATATCAAATTAAAGGGAATTTAGTTCTCTACATGCAGGGTATAACTTAAAGGTGTAATCGTTCATGCATGAAATGCCATGGTCAATTAACACTAGCAAGGTCTGTTTTCAAAAATAGCAAAACAATGGAGGACCACACCATTCGACTGAAATGATAGTAAGCGTTTCACTTAAAACAAGATGAGCGGGGCAAGTAAATTATGACATTATTCAACTTTATTGTTATGAACAAACTCTGGAAATACAAATTTGTCAATGAAACAGGGCCAGGTTATGAGAGCATTATCATACTGGTCTGTATTACAGGCATGAAGCTTGTCTATTTCATGTTTCCCTTGCAATTTTAACCATAGTTACCTAGAGAAATGTCATGTTAAAGACTGCCCAAATGTTTGACCAAGGGTGACTTCAGGTTTTGAAGATCATTGGACTACGGTATAATTCTTGAGAAGAATTTATACCATTTTCATGCTGAAATAAGGGCACAAACTGTGGTTTTGACTAATAAAGCTTTGCCATGGAATTCCCCATTTTGTTACTTTTGGATGAAAATAACAGCTATAACGTTCACAATTTGTCTTCATTTATACTCTTTATTGAGATGAAGATAGATAATGTCACATTTGTAATGCAAAATTATGCCATCTCATGAATATAGCGTTTTAGATTATGCTTATCAACATTTATATGGTTGAGTGGATGTTCCATCTTTGCTATTTTTTTAAACAGACCTTGGTGTGGTTAATTGACCGTGACAAGTCATGCATGAATGATTTCATCTGGATTTCATGCGAATATTGAAGAGGGTAATTTTATCTTTAATTTGATATACAATATCATATATTTTATGGTTAATGAATACGAAATATTTGGTCTCATACAAGTGTCCAGTTTCTTTTTTTGCGGAGTATACATTATACCCATTTGCAAGTTTTGTTTGAAATGTTCATCAATGATTGATTTGATATAATCTATAGTTTATACTCACGGGGTAATCTCGGGAAATCTATATAAATGATTTCGCCTTTTACATCTACCTTTGAACAAACGCCTGATAGAAATTAACGAGATATGAGTATTAAATACTACAGCCGAGTTGAACACAAATATCCGATCGGTATTCGTTCGGTGAAAATGAATAATACATTTTTTATTTGTATTAGTAGGGTAGTCCATAATAGCAACACAGCTGAAAAGATCACTTTTTAATTTCTAAGTTATAAAATATGTTATTGTTATTGGTATCCTTTCAACTGAATACTATTTTTTTTTGTGATTTCGTTCTAATTTTGAAGGGATCTACCGATCTAGTAACTTTGTTGGTATGTGCAAAAGGGTAATAAAGGGTTAATAAATGTGTATTTTCTAAAAATCTGATATGTTCACCATAACAAATGTGTGACAATTCACATTAAATGGATGCTAGATGGCCAGGTATATAATGAACGAAAGTGCAAAGTAATATTCAGTATTCACTAACTCATTACAATGACTTTGTACACAGTTATGATTATCCAGTACTTATAAATCTGAACACTTCAATCATATTATATCTGAAGAGAAACTTGGAAAATCGAAACCTGTTCCATGCTTCTATGGGGTATATGTGAGAACCGCTAGAGTTCCAAGTAGAATCTGAGGAATGTCAATACTAGATCCCTTTAAAGAGATGGTTGAGGTTTGGTATAGGGCGCTGCAAGAAATACCTTTTTTGTGAGGTAATACAAAACCGAGTGTCAAATTTGAAAGAGCATAACATAATTGTTTTAATGACAGAATAATTATTTTAATGACAGAATAATTATTTTAATGACAGAATAAACTTTATTTGATCAAAATCGGTTCAGAAACAGCTGAAATATCAATAAGTATATATCTGAGGTTTATATTTTGTTCGATGGAAAAACAAACAGGGCTGCCATTTTCAAGGTGGCCACCATAAATATTTCCCCCCCTGAAATCCAAATGCAAGTTGCCTTCAACTATTATGTATCCGTGTATTCATCAACTGTTTGTTAACTATTTGGCCTACATAATTATGTTTTATATATATTTTCTTCAGTTTGCTATGCCCCATCTCTCAAAAAAAAAAAACTCTCCAGAGTAAAAATCCCCCAGTGACATCACCTATGCCAGACCGGAGCTCTGCCGACTGGGCTAGGAGCCCATCTGTCGGTAGAGCACTAGTCTTGTAATCCGGAGGTCTCGGGTTCGAATCCAGGCAAACCCCAATTTTCTTTATACCATCTCTACTCTAGGCCAATTATTAACACGGCCATAGGATACAATGCCAGCCAGCACACACTGTATGCACATTCTCCACGCCACTTAATATTTGTCTGTATTTTATTACAGTCATATTTTTATTCAGAATAATCTTATACGATTCATTACAATCTGAAATATCACATTTGGAAAAGTTAATGGATTACTTTCAGACTGGTATCTTTCTTGCATTTTCAGAATATCGCCCCAGGTGCATGCGATGTACAGTTCTTTACACAATTATTGCTTGAATTGTTCTTATACTGAGAAAATGTTTGAATTAAACAAAAGACGTCTCACACCCACCAGGCATGCAGCCTTGAAGACGTCTCACACCCACCAGGCATGCAGCCTTGAAGACGTCTCACACCCACCAGGCATGCAGCTAAGCATGAAATGGTTGTTTGATGTTTGAGATTTTGAACGAGGCGTAATAAAACGTTCTTATGAATCAAATAATACACAGTTTCTTTATCCTAGGATAATACCAAAAATACCAGTCCAATCTTTCAGATTCAACCAAAATCAAGCATTTTGGAGGTTTCACACTTCTTTTGTATATATCCTGTTGTTTGGTTTATGGTAACATAAGAATCATAACAGCGTTTTTATTTATCAAATGTCTCCAGAATTAGTGAGGTATTTAAAATTGAATTGAAAAACGTTCCCGAAGTGGTAAGGGGGGGGGGGGGGGGGGGGGGCTCAACCCCCCCCCCCCCCCAACAGTAATTTGTTGGTCAAAGGGGGGGGGGGGGGGGGTTGAACCCCCTAACCCCCCCCCCCCCCCCCTATGCCATCGATCATCATCATCAAAATATCGTCAACCATTAACCACTATAAATTCATCACCACCACCACCACCACCACCACGTACATTGTACGTCAACACCATCACCACACCCACTACCAGCCACCTCCACCACCACCGGGACCATCACAACACCCGCCACCACCATCTCCTCCACCACCACCACCACCACCACCATTACCACCACCATCTTCTCCTCCACCACCACCCCTACAGGCTACACCCACCACCACCACCACCACCACCACACCAGAGGACCATCCTCCACACCCACCACCACCACCACCTCCTCCACCACCACCACCACCACCATCACCACCTTCTCCTCCACCACCACCTCCACAATCATACCTGTCCACCACCACTACCATCATAATCACATTGATACCATGCGCACCACCACCAAGTCCATATTCAAAGACACGGGGTTTTTGATATTATAGATAGGTACTAGGTGCCCCATGAAGGCCACGCATCCAACTTTAACTACTAATACCGTACGTGTACACGTAACGGGTATACACAAAGCATAAAGCAAAGGACATGCACTTTCATGATCGGCTGGATGGTGGATCTGAGCGAGTGAAACCCAAACTGAGCTGAGCTGTGACAGTGCTCAACAACTTTAAAACTTTGAATAATTTATAATTAAAGGCATAGGGAATGGAATCAGATTGTGCAAACTGAATTGAAGAACAAGACATATATATTTCCGTGGATGAATTGATTTTCTACTGTGAAAACCGGTCTCAAAATGACTACTCAGAAGCCAGTATTTCTCTGCGCCTTTTTAGCGGTGATTGTTTGGAGAGCCCACGGGAAGCCGCCGGGTAGCAGTGCCTCCGAGCGCCCGCTCGTCCTGATCGTGTCTTTTGACGGCTTTCGTTGGGATTATCAACAGAAAACAGATACTCCAAACTTCGACAAGCTTGGAGCGGATGGTGTGAGGGCTCGCTACATCAAAGATGTGTTCATAACCAAGACGTTTCCCAACCATTTTACTCTTGTGACTGGGCTTTTTGAAGATTCACATGGGGTTGTTGGCAATGCGATGTACGATCCTCTTCTGAATGCCACCTTTACAATGAGCAGTAAAGATCCCGAGTGGTGGAATGGGGGAGAACCAGTATGGGTTACAAACCAGAAGCAGGGGGGCAGTAGCTCCGTCTTCTTTTGGCCGAGTTTCAACGTCAACTTTAGCGGAATAGTGCCGGATTTCTACCCTCTGGAGTACAATACCAGTGTCCCCTTTCGTTACCGCATCGACACAACCATTGATAATTTTGTGAATGGGAAAGTTAACTTTGGGGCTTTGTATTTCCACGAACCTGACCATTCAGGCCACCTGTTTGGCCCGGATAATCCCCTGCTTCTGCCGATTATTAGAATGTGTGATGACACAATGGGATACCTTGTGCGTCGACTGAAGGAAAGCGGTCTCTATAACCGGATGAATCTCATTGTGACATCTGATCATGGAATGGCATCCATCAGTCCAAATAGAGTCATCGTTCTGGAGGATTACGTCGATCAAAATCTTTATCCTTTCCGGATGATCAGTAACAATCCCATTCTCAGTATATGGCCAGAAAATGGTAATTCCAAGTTCCTAATAATTTAGAGAAAAACAAAATGAAACTTGGTAAATTTGTGATTCATGTATTTAACTTGAAAGGGAAAGATGAATTTGATTAATTTTGATGAGGTTTATCAGGTTATCAATTTGTCAACGTTTCATCTGTTCTAGTTTTAGGCTGGAAAGTAAATTCGAACAAAGAAAAGAGGCACGGGAGAATGAAGAACAAGTTATCAGAATTCAGATTATGAATGTGAATTTTTGCATTTTGGAGAAAATCACTCGTAATCTACTTCTTTGGCTCGACAGCTTAGCACTTCCCCAAATTGCCCAGATCAAGTAAAAACTTGTTGGGCAAGTTAAATTTCATAATTTGCCTAGTTACCCTGCATTTTCTTATCAGGCAACTAACATTTTTGCTGACCGTACCGTGGGTCTGCCCATAATCGGCAGACAGATTTTTTAAAGCCTTAATTCTCGCGATATTGATTTTCGAACCCCAAAATAACTGTACTCATATATGGAAGAAGCAAACTATTGTCATTTATTATTTAAGTCTATTATAAAATGACGTTGATTAAATCAAAATCTAAGCCCGATTTTGTTCGGAAAATCGAGGCGGCGAATTACCCTCAGGTACTTTGTAATTTTTCGCCTCGTCGCAGTCGGCTACGCTAGTCTATCAAAATAGGACTAAACGAACAAAATATCAAAATATATAATCGCAAATGTTGTTCAAATTGTACTCACGGTACTTAATATGTGATATTTTCCGTCATGTACGTATCCTCAAACGCGCGATTGTTTCATAACGAGCGATTTTAGGAAGGCCTCTGAAGCGAGCAAAATATTTTGTGACGGAAATCAACACGAAGTTGCATCGCAGCCAAAACTAAGTCTCACTTTAGATGGCCGTTTCATCAAAATGTGTTCTAAACAAATCCTCCAGTCAACTTAAATATTGAAAACTTCTCCGTAATTTGATATGAATCATTCACTGAAAATTTGAATCAAATACTAATTTTGGCCATAAAACAAATTGAAAACGTCAACAAACGAGCGTCGCCCGAAAATGTTGCACACAGCCAAACCCACTGACCCGTGCAGTAAAAGAATTATCACTCGGTTCACAACATGGCTCACACAAGTGACGCCACTCAACTCCGTTTGTATTGAGTTGAATTAGGCCAGGACGCATATTATTCAACTTGTTGGTCAAGATCGCGCGCAGTTACTATGCGCGATAAAAAACAATGAAAAATAGCCACCAATCAGCTTGGAGGATACCGCGTATAATAGCGCGTTAGTAGCGCCCTGATGCGTGTAATTGCGCAATAACCAAGGCCAGCGCGCGCAGGGGAATTTAACTTTCTCTCCTTATGTGTTGTAATGTATGTATCTTTTTGTTTAGCTATTAGCGCAATACGCGATCGTATCTGCATTATGCATTCGGGGGTAAGCAGACTACCGATATAAAGACCTATTTAGTAGTAAGTTTTGATTGTGTTTAAATGTATTTAAAATAATATTTAGATGATGTCATCTGTAGAACTAAACGTAGCAAATTCTACAGATTGACATGTTGCGTTAGTCATAACTATTTTACAACAATTTCATTTCGCCCGAAAGTTGTAATTTGTGCCTTTCCTCAATCAATTTTACGTGCAATGTCTATGGGCAGTGGGATCATGCAGCGACTTTTTTAACGATGCATAATTTTGTTCGGGTTTGTACCGCCGCCCTTCTTTTCTCCGTACTAACACACTCCCCAGTCAGGCGAATAGTCAGTACTAAATAAGTAACTTTTAAACTCAACATTTTCCAAGTGGCTTTAAAATCCGCACCGGTTATTACGCACGATAGCAAAGAATCGAAAGCTTGTGTGGCAGTTTCTGCCCTGTCTCCCCAAACGTAACTGTGCTATTTGTTGTCCTGCGCAATGTAGACCATTTTCGGTAGCGCAGTGCGCAGTAGGATCATCTTTACGATACCGACCAAACACAGTTTGAAAGCCAATGTTCTCAAGTTTTATGTGTGCGATTCTCGTGTGTTCTTTGTAAGTATTTGTTGAGAAGGAGCACATTGTAGTTTGAAGGACGCGACGTTGAAAGTTGTCATCGTAATCGAGGTGGCGACATTGGGCAGTCGCACGGTACAGTCTCTAGACATAATGTAAACAATGGGAATCTTATGATATCAACAATTTATAATGATCTTAGTTGCCCTAGTCCAGCAGAAAATAACGTTCATTAAATAAAGTGTACAACATTATATTACAAATCAGAAAAAATTATTAATTATATTTTACAAAATAATCAAACCAAATCCAATTGTGCAAGACTTTGCAAAGTACAAACCTACATTCTGACCAGTAGGTTTAATTACATTTCATTTTAATGTAAATTTGTTAAAATTTGTCTGAAAAGATTATCACACTTCATGTTTTCTTTTGTTTCACATTGTTTCACATTGTTTCTTGTTTTCTTGTTTTTCAAATTTAATGAATGGTTTGGAAAATGAACATCCCTCCCATTTGTTGCAAAGATAAGTCACATTATTTTTGTTTGTCTTTTATAATATATATAGTATCAACTATTTTTGTTCCATTTTGCAGAGTCAGATACAGAAGCAATCTATGAGTGCTTACACGACAAGAACCCTCACATGACAGTGTATCTCAAGGAGGACATCCCTCCCATCTATCATTACCGTGACAACCGCCGCATCTCTCCCATTCTCATCGTGAGTCATGAGGGATGGCAGATCCATAGCAACAAGACCATGGCATGGCCAAGTAGGTTCACTCAAGTTTGAATTGAATATATATGAAAAAAGAAAAGCAAAATAATGAAATGAATTTAGCAAATCTCATAATTTGTTAAATCTAAAAAACAGTACTTACATGTAGCTATTGGCTGTGCCACTGTGGTCTATGGAGAATGCATGCATGTTTTAGCCAATGCTAGCAATCATTGTAGCCAAGAAGGGCAAGTAAAAACAAGATATTTCAAATTCTAGTGGGCTGGCCAGAAACCTGAAATCGCTGGCCCCAAACAAAGAAAACCATTATAAATTATGTTATATTTTGTTGTCAGTTTGGGCCAGTGCAATTCAGCATCATTGAAGTTTGGGCTTGTGCTTATTTCGAGCACTGTTGTCCCTTAGCATCTGGAATACAAATCTACAACAGGATGCAATAGTGTAAAAAGCTTCAGAAAAGGAGAGTAGGGCCATACTTGATACTTCTCTTAAAAAAACATGAATTTCTTGCCCTGGTGTCATAACGTACATCCAGCTGGCCATATCCGATCCATTTTGTTCAGATTTACACAGTGCACAGCTCTGCATCAAATGCACTAGTTAGTCTATGAAATAGACCATGTTCTTATTTCCATTGTCCCAACAGCTCATCTGGGCACCCATGGCTACAACAACTCCCTGATGGTCATGCACCCCTTCTTCATTGCCCATGGTCCTGCCTTCAAGAAGGGGTACGTCTCGCCCCCCTTCAGCAGCACCAATGTCTATGAGCTCATGTGCCACATCCTGGGCATCGCCCCCGCACCCAACAATGGCAGTCTGGACAATGTGAATGCACTCCTAGCGGATCAAGCTGATGGGGGTGGGGATGGCACAGTGAATACTGGAGATGAGACTCTAACCCCAAACTCTGGGGGTGGTGGTGGAAGAGTGTCAAAAGTTACCATTTTTGGTGAGTAACATTCTTGTACTACAACTTTATAAGGCAAAAAAAAAAAAAAACATGTTTAGCGTCCTGCTCTTTTGAAAAAAGAAAGGAGGCCCTTTTTTCCCCTTTTTTTCCCTCAAAATGGCCGACTGACCCATTTATCCAAAATAACTGGCCGGGCTATTTTTTCAAGATGGCCGCCAGTTTGTTTGTTTTTGGTGGTTGTTGTTGTTTTAAATCAAAACTTGGACTTATAAATGACTTCAACTTTTGGCTAGATGCAATGAATAGAAATCAAAACTATGTCACAGTGCAGAACTTGAGTATTAAACAAGTGTTAAAGCTGCGCGATTGCAGCACACAACGTCACTTTTAATAGCGTCTTGTGACATCACATATCTGGGAAGTGGGAGAGATTTCTAAAGTGATAAAACAATATTTAAAGTAGAAAATCAAAACTCGATCGCATCCATAAAGTACGTATTTAGACCATTTCCACAGCACAGTTACAGTGGCGAATGATATTAAAAGTACGCTCTTTTTCAAAATCATTTTTTCCCCCCAAAAAATCACGAATTTACATTTTTTTCGGATTTTTCACAAAAAAAAAAAGAAAAAAGAAAAAGCAGGCGGCCTCCAAAAAGGAAGCGGGGGGGGGGGGGGGGGGGGCGGGGGCGGGGGGGGGGGGGACGCTAAACATGTATTTTTTTTTTTTGCCTAACAAAGACGCTATAATTTGAACATGACATGACATCTTTATAAGTGGTTAAAATTTGGTGTGTAATTGCGTGTGTAGAGACACGGATTTTCCGCGATCGCGGAAAATCACGGAAAATCGCGGAATTGACCATTTTCTTTTCTTTTTCGGAGCCCGTTCCGAAAAAAACGAAACCGGGACCCGATGGTGACGGTCGGGAACCAGTGTGACGGACTGAACCAACTCAGCCTTAATCATTAATGAATAAATGTTAAAGATATTTACTCTCTGCCTCTGGCCTGTGGTAAGTCCTTCCTGATATCAGGCATGACACATTCCCCCCAAATTTTGATGATTTGTGGGTGAAAATCATGATTTTACCCTACTCATTGAATTTTGTATGGAGTTCTATGTAAACGGAATTTGCAGTTTTTCACATGTACAAAGTCTATGGCAAAACGGAATTTCCGTTTTTCAGGCAGGTAAAAACGGAATTCCAGATTTTCTGAAACGGAAAAGGCCTTTTTTTGAAACGGAAAATCAGTGTCCCTACGTGTGTAACTACGAAGATCATTTAAATTGAAGCAAACAATTTAATTACCTTATCCTTGTAATTGTTGTATCCTACTGGGTCATTCCATGGCAAATCACCCAATGGATTTCATCGCACCCCCTCCAAATTTGCTAATATGTATGATATTTCAACCTTTAAAAGCTCAAATATTTAAGTTTTAGCCCACTCCGCCCAACGGTTTTGGCGCTATGGTCGATTCTAAATGCGGGAGCTTTGTAAGAAATGGGCGTCGCGTTGGCACCATTTTTCAAATGGCAATTGTCCGTTAACCGTTGGGTCAATTTATGTTGTGATGGTGTCATTGGACTGGGGATGTTATATGCAAACGAGCAAGCATCCCGGGAAAGAGCAGTTCGCTATGCGAGAGTTTATCCTTGTACATCTTCAAAGTCGCTATGCGACAATTTGTCCTAGTACATATACAATGTCAAACCCGCGCTTGGACTTCATCCTGGAGCTACGCACTACAAAGGCGAGCCTCGCACAGCGAGGAGTTCGTCCCTGGAGTTACGTAACGCAAAGATGATAACGCTGCAAAACTCCGCTCTTGAAGTACGAGATGCGGGGCCAGCGAGTGACCTTCGCTTATCGTCATTCAAACAGCGAAGAGGGCTAGCAAATAACCTCTACGAAATGTCTTTCAAACAGCGCGACGAACGACGAAGCTTGCATCAATTTATCAACTCAACGAAATGTCTTTGAGCAAGGTCGGCCCAAAATGCGTTGGCAGCATAAGCAGTTTTTATTGAACACTACGCATGCGGTCAATGACAATGGGGACTGCAGTTCACATTATAATCACATGTACACTATAACTTACATTATCACATGGAATGGGAATTTGCACAATCGAACGATTCATAAAATCGTAACAGTATGTTACAGCAAAGAAAAATCAGCAACTTCAGTATGCCTTGATTTGGAAGGGTCTCTTGACCTTGAACTTAGTCAAAAAAATTTTTAACGAATGGTTTTTGACAGTTCACATTATTACCTTCAAATTGATGTATTATTTGGACCAATATGATGATTTTGAAATTTTGGCCTACTGGTTGACATATTTATGGAATTGCCCATCTTGAAACAATTATTGGTACATTATGAGCAGTTGTCTAGGGGGTAGTTACTTTTTGTGTTTGAATTTGTACAGATTGCAAATCATGTAACTATTGCATATATTATTGCATAACTATTGCAATTTATGGTGCATAGAAACATGAAATTCATTGAAAAGGGATGTAGGTCTGTAGATATTTGCTTTCATGATTGATGTACAAGTTTGCATTTTGAACTTGAACTTGAAAGATTGTATTCAAGAAAAGATATACACCTAAGCCCTGTTGCAGAGTAGAGCTGAGTCAAATCGAATGGCTATTCGATATCCGACCGTGAATGTCGGATCCGAATACAAATTTTCGGATACGAATATCCGGAAAAAAAAAAATAAATAAATAAAAATAATAATAATAAATATATATATTAATAATTGCAAGGAGTAATCATAAATGATTGAGAAGGAAGAATAATAGTAGGCGTAGCTTAATAAGCAATGTTCCTCCTTTTAATCCGCCAAATGAAAAAAGGCACTGGTCGAAAAATTGGTCTCCGCCAGGACTCGAACCTGGGTCTCCGGCTTGGAACGCCGATGCCTTAACCACTAGGCCACGGGGACCGTATGATTGAAGACAGATCCGGTTCAGGTCATTGGCAAGCCAATCTCTCGGCCCTTTGTACTCAAGTATTCATGGGGAAGGAGTTACGAACAATGCAAGCCGCCTTTACTTCAGCTGGATCACAATAGAGTGAGAACATAAGCGAGAAGTGAACTAATACATACAGCTTCGGTTTCTTCCATTATATAAATAATTGCAAGGAGTAATCATAAATGATTGAGAAGGAAGAATAATAGTAGGCGTAGCTTAATAAGCAATGTTCCTCCTTTTAATCCGCCAAATGAAAAAAGGCACTGGTCGAAAAATTGGTCTCCGCCAGGACTCGAACCTGGGTCTCCGGCTTGGAACGCCGATGCCTTAACCACTAGGCCACGGGGACCGTATGATTGAAGACAGATCCGGTTCAGGTCATTGGCAAGCCAATCTCTCGGCCCTTTGTACTCAAGTATTCATGGGGAAGGAGTTACGAACAATGCAAGCCGCCTTTACTTCAGCTGGATCACAATAGAGTGAGAACATAAGCGAGAAGTGAACTAATACATACAGCTTCGGTTTCTTCCATTATATAAATAATTGCAAGGAGTAATCATAAATGATTGAGAAGGAAGAATAATAGTAGGCGTAGCTTAATAAGCAGTGTTCCTCCTTTTAATCCGCCAAATGAAAAAAGGCACTGGTCGAAAAATTGGTCTCCGCCAGGACTCGAACCTGGGTCTCCGGCTTGGAACGCCGATGCCTTAACCACTAGGCCACGGGGACCGTGTGATTGAAGACAGATCCGGTTCAGGTCATTGGCAAGCCAATCTCTCGGCCCTTTGTACTCAAGTATTCATGGGGAAGGAGTTACGAACAATGCAAGCCGCCTTTACTTCAGCTGGATCACAATCTAGAGTGATTCAAGTATTAATTAGAACATATATCATACATACCAAATATCAGCAAATTTGAAGGTGGTGCGATGAAAATTTTCACTTTTTTTTGGTGATATGACATGGAATGACCCTACTATTACTAGTTAACCTGTTCCCTTCGAGTTTCTGAAATCCCCATAGACTTTGTACACAACCCACCCGGTCCCTGTAGTCAAGGGGTTCAGTGTTTACAAAACTATTTGTGTGGATAATGTTACAAACTCGCTTGCATCCAGTAATGGGAGCCTGGATATGTCCTTACACCACAAAGTGACAGGTAAGTTGTGGTGGTTGTTTCACTGTTATCAGCTGAAATGGTCAATTAAAAAAAAAATATGAGTTTCAAGATTTTGATATTTTTTGAGTGAGGGTATTTTAATCTACCATCTGTGAAAATTTTAGCATCAGAAATCATGTTTAACTATGATTTTTCATTCAATACAAATGATCAGGCAGCTTACAGAGAGCTCTATGAATAACTTGAATGGATGCCAATCTTTGTAGCAGTCTGTTTTCTCCCTTGTTTTAAAACTGCTTCAGAAGTTCAGCCATGTTCCAAATATTTGGCGCTCATTTTGAGAGGGTTTCCTTAGTCAGAATATATGACAAATTATATACCATTACCAAGTTCTACGGTAGTGTCAAAATCAGCACTTGTACACATTTGTCCGGACTTATTGGTGGTTTTGTGGTGTAAGGTCAGAGAGCCAGGCAAGAATTATGAATGAGGATAATGATGCGCACAGATGGAGATGGAGCAAATTTTCCCTCATAATATGGATATTTTTGATTTAATGATGTTTACAAAATATGGGCTAAGTTTGTTTAATTTAGCCCTGGCTTATTTGCTCGTACTTTAAATGAGTCAAGAGACTTTGTAATTATCATGAGATTGCAACACTATTGAATTAGTACCATTTTGTGCAGGCAAGAAATGTAGCCCCAAAACTAATTTTGTTTGTTTTTTGCCATTTTGTGCTGCAGATTTGGACCGAATCCATGTAACAGCCAGGATTATTTGTTTTGGTGGTTCATTGTGTAAAGAAGAAGGCTCGCTATTTATTTTGCAAATTTTTCCTTTCAAAAGATATCATGTCTCCCAATGCTTTGTCATGAATTGGAACTATGAATTCTCTGAAATTTGCAAATCAAACACAAGTTACACAACATACTTTGCAATTACATACAACCTGTAGCAGCTCTGCTATGCAATTCCCATGCTCATCATAATGAAACACAATGGTACTATAATGTAATAAAATTAAGGCTGAGTCGGTTCGGTCGATCACACCGGTTACCGACCGTTTCAATCGGGACCCGGTTTCGTTATATCGGAAACGGTGCCCCGAAAAAAAAAAAAAAAAAATGTTAAAAAAGAAATTAAGATTATCACAATAATGAAGTGGAATTCAAATAATAACGGGGCAATTGATATCATTTACTTTAAAGAGTGGTTATTTTCGAGAAATTCTTGGTTCTTTACTTCGTTTGACAGTCGGAAATTGAACAGGAAGCGCAACATTGCTAGTCATTTGAACGATATTGTCGGCGGATGTGCACACAATGTTAGTCCGATACTCCAGGGGAGTTGTCTGATGGATCTTTGTATGATCCAGCTGATGAGCCAGTGCATTCAAAAAGTGGCTCAAAATACGTTTTTTGGTCATTTGCACCATTTAAAAATGTTTTGATATTCTACTTACATGATTTCATGGCGTTTGACAGCCGAACAGAAACAAAAATGAGCCCCAAAACAATGAAAACAACTACTCAAAACATCGATAAAAAACGACTACATCGCTCCCATTCGCTCGTTGTATACCCATGTGCAAGTTACGCCGGGTCTCTTTTTCTTTGGCGAGATTCATCCGCCGGCCGGTGGAACTACGTTAATTCATCCGCCATATGTTATCGTAATACTGCACACGCACATGGCCTATTTATGGATCAAATGTGCGTGTGCAGTATTACCATAACATATGGCGGATGAATTAACGTAGTTCCACCGGCCGGCGGATGAATCTCGCCAAAGAAAAAGAGACCCGGCGTAACTTGCACACAGGGTACATACGAGCGAATGGGAGCGATGTAGTCGTTTTTTATCAATGTTTTGAGTAGTTGTTTTCATTGTTTTGGGGCTCATTTTTGTTTCTGTTCGGCTGTCAAACGCCATGAAATCATGTAAGTAGAATATCAAAACATTTTTAAATGGTGCAAATGACCAAAAAACGTATTTTGAGCCACTTTTTGAATGCACTGGCTCATCAGCTGGATCATACAAAGATCCATCAGACAACTCCCCTGGAGTATCGGACTAACATTGTGTGCACATCCGCCGACAATATCGTTCAAATGACTAGCAATGTTGCGCTTCCTGTTCAATTTCTGACTGTCAAACGAAGTAGCCTAACGAACCAAGAATTTCTCGAAAATAACCACTCTTTAAAGTAAATGATATCAATTGCCCCGTTTTTATTTGAATTACGCTTCATTATTGTGATAATCTTGATTTCTTCTTTAACATTTTTTTTTTTTTTTGCACGATTGCGTGATTTTACCGGTCCGAGTTTTGACGGTAAAAATTTATCGGGATACCGGTTCCCGACCGGTAAAAGTTTATCGGGACCCGGTTCCGACAATTACCGACATGACTCAGCCTTAAATAAAATACTGCACTCCTGTAGCATATATTGCTACAAAACCTGTATCAAATTTGGCCTTCGCATAGATAATCAAATTCCCCAGATATCGCTGGTCTTATTATAATCTAATTTGAGTGATAATTAGCTGTGAGCGAAGGCACAATCACCCACTAATGATAACAAATTGACTCCTGATTGTTTCGGCCAAGGTTAATCAATTGTGAATACCATGGGTAGTGTAGGCAGTTTATTAGACAGTGCACTACGTATGTGTGATAATTATGATCAAGGTTTGGCCATGGCATTGTGCTACATTTCCCAGGATTAGTTTGATTAAATGAGCACCAGCTGTACAATGGACTTGTCAAATCCCCAGTTTGATTTCATGTTGATCCATGGTTAATGTTGTAGTCAGTGATGTGGCTCTTACATGTACATGCATGTGAAGAATAAAGGGATTAATTAATCAATGTAAATTTTTATCAAGGTCTGATCATGGATTTCATTGAGCCTCGCCAGGTTTGTTTAAATTAGGGTAAGAATTTGTACAAATTTGCTCATGGTCTGTACTTTTGCAACAATGCAGAAATTAATTTTTCATTTTAGGGGGCTACTTTTCCAATCTGATGGATATCCAGAAATTGTTCACATAATTTTAGGGGCTACCTACTGATTTCAGGGGGCTATTTTGAAAATAAGGGGGCAAAATCGTGAGGGATGCTACAAAAAATATGGGTAAATCGTAAACTAGACAGATCTAAATATATTACAAATATACAGACTACACTTATGTTAGCGTAGTACTATTTGTAGGTTTATTCCCCACAATACTCCGGCAGGGGTCTATGGAGTATGGTACACAGACTGGTAATAGCAAAATCAATCAGTCCTGAATGGGTTAATTGTGCACCTTTAGTTAAGGTGGGGCAAATGGACAATTCCATTATAAGAATAAAGAGAGTTACAAGTCTACTCTCAGATGTGACACAACTAGAATCTTGCACATCGATACATTGTAGGTGCTGGAAAATTCACTTTTTACAGTTTTAGCTTTGCTTAATGGCTTGGGTTTCCATGGAGATAAAGGGTTGTGCGGACTCCTTATGAGTGTGCATTGTTGGCACATTGTGCATCATGTCCTTCAAGTGAAAGCTGAGATGATTATGTGAAGGAAGGAGGATGGATGCACCGGAAGAGATGGGATGCAAGTATGATTAGATTCTACTGATTAGATTCTACTGATTAGATTCTACTGATTAGATTCTACTGATTAGATTCTACTGATTAGATCCTACTGATTATATTCTGCTGATTAGATTCTACTGATTAGATTCTACTGATTAGATTCTACTGATTAGATCCTACTGATTAGATTCTACTGATTAGATTCTACTGATTAGATTCTACTGATTAGATCCTACTGATTATATTCTACTGATTATATTCTACTGATTATATTCTACTGATTAAGTTCTACTGATTAGATTCTACTGATTAGATTCTACTGATTAGATTCTACTGATTAGATTCTACTGATTAGATTCTACTGATTAGATTGTACTGATTAGATTCTACTGATTAGATTGTACTGATTAGATTGTACTGATTAGATTGTACTGATTAGATTCTACTGATTAGATTCTGATTAGATTCTACTGATTAGATTCTACTGATTAGATTCTAATGATCAGATTATACTGATTATATCCTACTGATTAGATTCTACTGATTAGATTCTACTGATTAGATTCTACTGATTATATTCTACAGATTATATTCTACTGATTATATTCTACTGATTAGATTCTACTGATTAGACTTGAAAATTTCACACAACACCCAGTGGACATATCAGATAACAACAATACACATTTTATCAACCATCCATCACTCTTTGCACATGTCATCAAAGTTACTAAATCCCTTTAAAGTTGGCTTGGGCAAGGCCAGAGCAAATTTCTAGTTTTTAAGATTTATTTCTCCTTCAGGAATTTATAAAATAACAATTGAACTATCAGCTTATCAAATTCTGACTTGGTTGGTGATTATGATGCAGTATTGCATCAGTTGGTTTCCATGGAGAGAAAGGCTTTGGTTATTCTTTTTCTGCATTATTGTCCCGGTATGCATGACATGCATGTACATGTGCGTATGTGCTCTTTGTCAACTGTAAGCTGATATGATTAAGGAGGAATGAATGGAGGAGACAGAGCAGTGCTCCGAGCATGTGAGCATTATTAGATTCCAAGACTGTACTTACAAGTTGTTGTTATAAATTAAACATCAACTATCTGTGAACAGAATCGTTCATGTGATTCATTAACTTCTCTTGCGATGATTTAAACACCATTTTCAGGTTTGCCATGTTAGCTTGGCCTGTAATTGAGATGTAGTTTCAGTGGTTTCCATGGTGATGAACGATTGTAAGCAGACTCCTTGTCTGTACTGATGTTGTGTGTTGCATTACAAGTTGAGAATTACATTAAAATGAGTGATGAGGGAGGATTATGGGAGTGCGCTGAGTGAATTGAGATTTTATATTAAAGGTAAATGACAGTAAAACTAGTGGGAAACACCCCACACACAAGAAAGGAAATGTACGCTCTTATTACCAACCATGTGAAAGAATATCATTTTAACCCTATTAAGGCCGGGCTATTTGAGGTCTTCAGCAGGCCGGGGGGGGGCCATTATGGCCCCCCCCTAAGATCTCGGCCGCAGAGCGGCCGATCGCCGTAAAAATTTGCACGCGTGATAAGTGAAGTGTATAGAATACAATGGTAATTTTTAAAAATTTTGAAAAATTCATTAATTTGCATATTTATGGTAATTTATGCAAATAAGTCATGAAATTCATATTTTTACCCATAAATCATATATTCTTCATAATTAAACTATGGTTTTCACTACATATATTCTTTAGAGCATTTGGAATGATACTACAACAAAAAAAATTGGAAGAGCCCGGTTCTTCCTTTTGTTTTCTATTGTTTTATTAATTTCTTATGTATTTCTTTGTTTTTTTAACTTATGTATTTTATTGTTTTTGTTGTTTATTTTATTTCTAACTATAATTTAACTGTTTTGAACCCCAAAACCAACATATAAAATGTAAACAACACCAAATATCTAATAATACACCTCATTTTATGAAAATTGATATTTCCATATGTTTTGTACACAAATCACGAAATTTAGCGATTTTCGGGCTGACATGCATAGACAAAAGGTCACGTGACTTTGTAACGGAGGGTCCGATTTTCGAAATTTTTGTTTTAAAACGTGCGCAAGACCCGAAAGAAAAAAGTCACCAAGCAGCGGCGCGTCATCTTGCAGCGTTTTGGAGCAATAAAAAAAATTCCGGAGGGGGGGGCCATTATGGCCCCCCCCCGGCCTTAATAGGGTTAATAAATGAATATGGGATTATAACAATTTGGCCAGGAAACCGCAATATATTTGCAAAATTATAAAACTGATTTGCCGCAATTCGATATCATATCGCCAACGTAGAATCGCACATACGCTACGTGCAAAAGTCGTCGTGGTCCCCATGTGCTATCCAGTATGCGCAGGCTTGTCGATATCTCCAGCCTAGCCCTAGTGGCACGGACATGTGCGAACGGGCAGTGGATTATATACATTTCACGGACGGCGGATGCCCATTTGATTTCTTCTGATATTTATCAATGCTTAGGTTCGGATTTTACCACACAAGCCCTTTTTAAATTCAACAATATTGATCAATTAGTTTGGCCAATATAGATGTTTTTGGTAACTTTCCCAAAACTGTTATCTAGTTACTTCAAATGTCTGAATTTACCCAACTCTCTTGCATCTCTCCCATTAAGGATGAGAGCTATTTTAACCCTAAAAAGGCCAGGCTATTTGAGGTCTTCCTACGGGCCGGGGGAGGCCATTATGGCCCCCCTTTAAGATCTCGGGCGCGGAGCGGCCGATCGCCATGAAAATTTGCATGCATGATAAGTTAAGTGTATAGAATACAATGGTAATTTCAATTTTTTGAAAAATTCATTAATTTGCATATTTATGGTAATTTATGCAAATAAGGTCATACAACAGGGGCCGCGGAACCGGGGGGGGGGGGGGGGGGGGCTGGGGGGGCTGCAGCCCCCCCACTTTTTTGGATTAAAACAAAGAAATACATTTTAAGCATAAAATAAAGAAATATAGAAACAGTTCAAATGTGGTCAGCCCCCCCACTTTCAAAACCATTCCGTGGCCCCTGTACAATTCATATGTTTACCCATAAATCATATATTCTTCATTTAATTAAACTCTGGTTTTCACTATATTCTTTAGAGCATTTGGAATAATAATACGACAAAAAAATTTGGAAGAGCCAGGTTCTTCCTTATTTTTTCTATTAATTTTTATAATTTATTATGTATTTCTTTGTTTTTTTTAACTTATGTATTTTATTGTTTTTGTTGTTTATTTTATTTCCAACTATAATTCAACTATTTTGAACCCCAAAACAAACATATAAAATGTAAACAAGACCAAAAAACCAATGATATACCTCCTTTTACGAAAACTGATATTTCCATATATATATGTTTTGTACCCAAATCACGAAATAGAGCGATTTTCGGGCTGACATGCATAGACAAAAGGTCACGTGACTTCGTAACGGTATGTCCGATTTTCAAAATGTTTGTTTTAAAATATGCGCAAGACCCAAAAGAAAAAAGTCACCAAGCAGCAGTGCGTCATCTTACCGCGTTTTGGAGCAATACAAAAAATTGCGGGCCATTATGCCCCCCCCCCCCCCCCCCCCCGGCCTTATTAGGGTTAAGGCAAAATTTATAATTATTTTCCTCTACCAATTGGAAACTCCTAATTTTGTTCTACCTTTTAACTTTAAGGATAAAAAATAGGTGGAAAATATTTAGTAATTACAATTTAAGACAAATATGAAGTGACTTTGCCGCAAAGTTGCCAATTTGAACGCCAAAATCTGTTTTTTAAAAATAAATATCACAATGTATTGCCAATTTAAGGATTTTTTCAATTATAGCAAACTGCGCAATAATACAAATAATTTAAAAATAACTAAAGCAGGTAGAGTAACAAAATAGGGCTCTAAACACATTTATGCTCTTTCTTCATGTATACTTCACTTTGTATCTTCTTGCTGAAGTGTAGGACAAGGGTTTTCATGCCTGGCTGTTTGTACAAAACCAGCTCTATGTTTCTTTTTCTGCAAATTTTCTCTTTGCTATTCATAACGTAATTAATAAATCTGAAATAATCTGGGGGATAAGTTCAAATGTGTATAACTTCATCACAATGAATTAACAAAAAGCACTTCACATTTGTTACTCGGATGACATTTATTTACCACATATTCCCACCCATAAGTCATTGGACAATAACAGGAATGTATGTTATTATGCCATTGATGCCCTTTCTGAGGCTTTGCAAATTCTAATGCATCCATACATGATATACAGGAACAACATATACACTGTGTACATCTTTTCAAGCAGTCAGACAAAATAATAGGATTTGTTTTTATTCCGATAGAATGCTTTAATAAAACAAATATTTTGGTTCTGGATGGATCAAAATCTATGCTAGTATTCTTATGGAATGCTTATTTCTGAAACAAAATTGATCAAGAAATAATTAATTAAATCAGTTAACCAAGCATTTGTTTGTTTAACTCGTACCTGCAGGTGTGTGTATAGCAGTAGGGCTGGTGGTCCTCTTAGCAGCCATTTGCCTCAAGCAGCGCACACGTCAGAAAACTTACGTTGTATTACAAAGGGAATGCCTATTTTTGAGAAAAAAATGATAGAGAAATAATGAATTCAATGAATTACCCAAGCATTTGTTTGTTACCCCTACCTACAGGTGTGTCTATAGCAGTGGGGCTGGTGGTCCTTGTTGGTCACTCCTTGTTACCCTTGAAGCATTTGTTTGTTTACCCCTACATACAGGTGTGTCTATAGCAGTGGGTCTGGTGGTCCTTGTTGCATTGCTCCTTGTTACCCAAGCATTTGTTTGTTTACCCCTACCTACAGGTGTGTCTATAGCAGTGGGGCTGGTGGTCCTTGTTGCATCACTCCTAGCAGCCATGTGTCTTAAGCAGCGCACATACCGAGCCAAACCCACCAGCTACAAACCCATCCCTGACACCTCCCTGGACAAAGAAACAGAGGAACCCTTCCTGCCAAACTCCAGGCTCTGATGAACACAAGCTGGTAGATAGGTATCAAGTAATCACTTTCCCTAGTGCTCTGAGGAACACAGACTGGTAGATAGGTATCAAGTAATCACATTCCCTAGTGCTCTGAGGAACACAGACTGGTAGATAGGTATCAAGTAATCACATTCCCTAGTGCTCTGAGGAACACAGACTGGTAGATAGGTATCAATTTATCACTTTCCCTAGGGCTCTGAGGAACACAGACTGGTAGATAGGTATCAAGTTATCACTTTCCTTAGTGCTCTGAGGAAATACAGACTGGTAGATAGGTATCAAGTAATCACATTCCCCAGTGCTCTGAGGAACACAGATTGGTAGATAGGTATCAAGTTATCACTTTCCCTAGGGCTCTGAGGAACACAGACTGGTAGATAGGTATCAAGTTATCACATTCCCTAGTGCTCTGAGGAACACAGATTGGTAGATAGGTATCAAGTTATCACTTTCCCTAGGGCTCTGAGGAACACAGACTGGTAGATAGGTATCAAGTTATCACTTTCCCTAGTGCTCTGAGGAACACAGACTGGTAGATAGGTATCAAGTAATCACTTTCCCTAGTGCTCTGAGGAACACAGACTGGTAGATAGGTATCAAGTATCACATTCCCTAGTGCTCTGAGGAACACAGACTGGTAGATAGGTATCAAGTAATCACATTCCCTAGTGCTCTGAGGAACACAGACTGGTAGATAGGTATCAAGTAATCACTTTCCCTAGTGCTCCGAGGAACACAGACTGGTAGATAGCTATCAAGTAATCACTTTCCCTAGGGCTCTGAGGAACACAGACTGGTAGATAGGTATCAAGTATCACATTCCCTAGTGCTCTGAGGAACACAGACTGGTAGATAGGTATCAAGTTATCACTTTCCCTAGGGCTCTGAGGAACACAGACTGGTAGATAGCTATCAAGTAATCACATTCCCTAGTGCTCTGAGGAACACAGACTGGTAGATAGGTATCAAGTTATCACTTTCCTTAGTGCTAGGATATCAGTTTTATCATTTTCCTTAGTTAAGTGGCCCAGGCAGACAAGTGATATAACGATGTGTCATATTTGACTGGCCTGAAAACCAGTTCTGTAGTCGAGTCCACCCTGTCCGAGTCCAAGGCCGAGTCCGAGTCCCTGGAGTCCGAGTCGAGTCCGAGTCCGAGTCGAGTCCGAGTCCCAATGGGAAAATCTTAAATTGCAATTCTTTTTATTTCACATGATCAGTTCCATTATAATAAATGCCTTACAGTGAACTCTCTATAACATAAATAGTTGTCTGGTTCATTGTAAACTTCCATTAGTCAGATATATTTTAACTCTTCTTACTACAACAGTTATCTTCATAATAGACACCATCAAAGAAATGACAAAGAGTTATCTGCAGAAATGATTTGGGGCAATGTCGAAGGTTATTATAACAGAGTATGAGACAAATTTAATTATTGATGTCTATGCAGGCTAAAAAGTTTATAAAAATGTGACAGACGGGACAAGAATTTAGTTGATCTTTGTCACCCTTAAATTTCCCCAAAATACAGTGGATAAGGAACTGCTGCATATCTTTTCCTAAGGTTCACTGTCAAATGGATTAATGGGATATAACTTTATGTGCAAACAGTCAAGTTGCTGAAAAGTAATCATTGTTGAAGTTAAAGGGATAGTTGAGTTTTGGTAGAGAGGGCGCTAGATTCTTTATTTTTTTTGTGAGGTAATGAAAAACTGTGCGTAAAATTTGAAAGAGCATAATATTTAAATAATAAAATCATCTTTGTTTGATCAAAATCGGTTCAGAGACGGCTGAAATATCCATAAATGTATAACAATTTGTAATAAACCTGGGGCCCCAGGTTTATTAGAGAATTTTGAACCAGCCGTTAAAAAAAAAAAAAAAATGCTTCCCCCTGTCAAAAAGTTACAAAATAGGTATTTAAATAGTTATTGGTTATTTCTCTATCTAATCACCTTTTCAGCAAAGCATCACATGCTCATCGGTTGAAACCGATGAGTGTTTATAGAGCGCCCTCTTACGTTTTAACAGCTCTTTTTGAATGATAACATGATCTTTACTACGTCATTTCTAATTTTGTGTTCCTTTCTAGTTATAACTATTAGTTTGTAATGTAATGATGCAGGTTTTGGTTACTAAAATTCAGTTTCACCAAAACTGTACTCTCCTTACCAGAACTCAACTATCCCTTTAAGCATGAATTTCAGCAAATTTCTAATCCTTTTAAGATCACAATTTTTATCAAAAAATATCAAATATATAAACATTCACGTTTTGTGCCATAAACTGTCAGTTATGAACAGATGAGCAAGATATCATCCTAAGAAGCAATGAAGAGCAATCACTGTCAAGAACCAATTGGAAAGAACAGAAATACTGATTAATAACGTAATTCAAATTTATCATGGGGGGGGGGGCGCTACATAATTGACTGAAACTGAAGGG
This sequence comes from Echinarachnius parma, assembly GCA_037951105.1. Taxonomy (NCBI): domain Eukaryota; kingdom Metazoa; phylum Echinodermata; class Echinoidea; order Clypeasteroida; family Echinarachniidae; genus Echinarachnius; species Echinarachnius parma. Next base: position 14,823 of record JBAMJV010002391.1, on the reverse strand, counting down.
ACTGGTGCGATACTTGAAAATTATATTTCTTGAAATTGGTGTGAATTATTCAGTCGCATGCATCTATAATGACCTGATTGAAGTTTGAAATTGAACTATGATTTTGTTATCAGATTGGATGGTTATATACTGCAATACAGGGTGGCCCCCAAAAAAACGGAACGGGGCACTTCCCAAAATATAGTAATAAAATGATATGTCCATAGGTTATGGTATCTTTTCCAATGAAAAACGATACTTAGAACAGTCATTTTGGTCGAGTAGTTTTTGTTTTAGGGCGCGCTGAGTGACACCATGTCAGGTTCCCATTCTTGTCAATTTTTACCAAGTCATTGCCTGATAAATCGCACTTACTGCTCGTCATATCATCAAAGTAACAACCATGCCCATTCTCTCGGCAAACAGCTGAATGCACACTAACAATAGCGCGCGTATTGCTCGTTGTTCAATTTTAGTCGCATCATATCAGGCTTTCGTGAATTAATTCACGTTCTGGCCGTAATACTTGACCGTGTCTTACGTGTTCCAAAACATAAAACGACTAATCTCAACGTCTATTTAGGCATATAATAGCTTGTTGATCTGAGGCGATGTTACGATCATTTTCCAGAATGCCACACTCAAGCGAGCAAGGTATGCCAGAACAACGGGTTTGTTTTTGCTTGCGGTGGGGTAATTTTATGAACTATAAATAAACGTGGGAAAACGGAAAAAATGCCGGTCTCGTTGCCGGTCTCGGCCCGATTTTCGCCCGAGTCACGAGTCACCATTGGTCGAGTCAGAGTCCGAGACCGAGTCTTTGTGGCTCGAGTCCGAGTCCGAGTCCCGAGAAATACGGACTCAAGACCGGTCTCGAGTCCGAGTCCGGACTCGAGTCCTACAGCACTGCTGAAAACAGATTGGAATGGCCCAAAGAAAAATGGTAATAAAGAGTCTGTGAAGAGTCACCCAGTCGGCAAGTAAACTTTGTCTCATTGAGCCAACAACGAAATATGTAATTTTACTGTATTGTTAAAAGAAGATTATTTTGGGGTAACCAAAATTTGGATTCAGTGATGTGTACTAAAAAGTTTTCAACAATTGTGACATCACAATTTCTTTTAGTATTGTACTTTTAGTATCTTTTACTATCTAGAATAAAATTCTAAGTAATTTGAATATAATATGAGGTATATCATGTAATGTCTAAGCCTAGGCTGTGCAACATTTCTGTCTTAATTTAACTAATGAATTGAATGTCAACCCTGAGGAATATCTCCCCCTAGTGTGAATTCCTGATTCTATTCCTGCACCATCTAGAGTTAATACAGAACCCATTAGGTTCCTGAAAGCAACTATCAGAAACATTGAATTTATATTACTTATTGTGCATGTGTGTACCCTTGTCTACCTATTCTGTATACATGTTACATGTAGGTGATTGTGTTCACTGTTGACGGTTGTTGCATCATGATAAAGTAAGGGTTAGAGCTAGAGTTAGGATTAATTGACTTCAGGTTAGGGTTCATAGGGTTGGGAAGGGTAAGCCCGTAAGGGGGCTAGAGTTAGGATTAATTGACTTCAGATTAGGGTTTACAGAGTTTGGAAGGGTTAGGGCTAGAGTTAGGATTAATTGACTTCAGATTAGGGTCTATAGAGTGTGGAAGGGTTAGGGCTAGAGTTAGGATTAATTAACTTCAGATTAGGGTTTATAGAGTTTGGAAGGGTTAGGGCTAGAGTTAGGATTAATTGACTTCAGATTAGGGTCTATAGAGTTTGGAAGGGTTAGGGCTAGAGTTAGGATTAATTAACTTCAGATTAGGGTCTATAGAGTTTGGAAGGGTTAGGGCTAGAGTTAGGATTAATTAACTTCAGATTATAGTTCATAGGGTTGGGAAGGGTTAATAGTTTGGTTTAGTAGCCTAGGGTCATCTTAACATGTTCCATACAAGATACTGAAACCTGCATAAACTTTGTGCAGGGTCCACCCGGTTCCTGAACAGAATGGGTTGATGGTTTAGAAGAGAAATTCAGGTAGGAGTCTATGGTAAGCATTTACTTGGAGCAAATATTGCTAAATTGAACGTCAAACCTTTTGTGCCTATTTTAAATATTATCTAGATACTTACACTATACATGTACATGCACACATGTATGTACTTTGGTACTTGAGAAGTTGAATCTATTTTTTTCTTCAAAAAAATGTATCCTGAAATGAATGTGTTAGCCCTTTGTGCAACAACTGATTTTCAAAGGGGTCTGATAATACATGATGTCTGTTACAGATATTAGTGAGCATATACACCTTGGCAGTCAAGTACACATTGTGGGAAAATCATATAACGAAAAGAAATTTGAAACCACCTTGTCTAAAATGTACATTATACATGTACATGTATGTATTTTATACTGTATACAAGTACAATGTACTGTGCATCGCAAACAAACATTTCCTATGATAACTTTTCAAACCAAAATACCACGTACTAGCAGGCATGACTGATCATGCATTCATGTATGCTGGGCTATTATGGACTTGGGCTTAGATATGTTTGCAATTGTTTGTTCCTGTTCAGTGGGATGGTTTGTTCACCTCACAGCTGTATAAATGATACAAGTGGTATCACATTGTACATACATGTCAAGCAGTGCTGAATACTAGCACGTGCCTGCTGACATACCGGGATACATACAGTATACACACAGAAGTACATACAGTGGTCTAGTACTCGATTCATTGAAGTGCGTTTGCATTCATCTGATTACGAGAAGTGCTACCATCATACAAAAATCACGAAAGGCAAAACTGGTTATTGACCTTTAAACTTTCCCTAACTTCGACCCCACATACATGTAGACCCAATGTAAGGCAGGTACATGTGTCATACTAGTAAGGAATAGCACTTGCCGTTCTACAAGCTATAGGAATCATATTGCCTAACCCGGCAAGTCCGACAATACTCTTGGAGAGTGGTGTACTTACTGGAAGAAGATGATAACCTTAAGTGAATTATCTCTGGCTTGATCTAGAGAAGTGCTCCCTTCCAAAAATTAATACATTTGCTGTAGGAGAGATTGTGCAGAGGGGTTATGGACCTTTCCGACAAGTCTTGAACCATTTCTCCAACACACTATTCAGTACTAGAAATCAGCCTTCTAACCGATTGCCTTTATCGGAGTCCAAGTGTCTATCCTATATGAGCAGGGCATGAAATAAATAGGCAGTGGCCCATTGTCCGAAGGCCGGCCACTCACTCAAAATTAGCTTTGGGCCAAAATGCACTATTACTGTCCAAATGGGCAGCCAACGAATGGGAAACCAAGTGAAGCAGCCATTTCAATTTTTTTGATTGTTTTGTGGTCAACAGTTTCAGGTTTTGGGCCACTTTGATTTAAAGAGCCTTAGTTTGACTTGCTCAACTGGGCCTGGCACAAGGGCATAAACAGTTGTAGCTCTGTATTAATGCATGCACCTTGTGCTAGTTAGCTCTGTATTAATGCATGCACCTTGTGCTAGTACATATCTTTAATCTCAATTAGTATGCCTATGGAGCAAATACATACATGTACACTCCCTTGTAAATCCATTTCAGAGAATAAACATTGTCCATAGCATATTATTTTTTAGAACAGCATGCCTCATTAATCTTGCAACCTTGAGGGATTTAGACGTACATGTATCTGCATCCAGCCAGACTACGTCCCAAATCAATATTGGTTCATCAGTGCATGGTGGAGTGCATGTTTGCTGTTAATTACTAGGCTAATTTATTTCAAGTGAATGATTTGTTTTTGTTTAAATACCAAATCACATTCTTGCCTAATTAATGTTCTATGTGTGACTTGATTACTATTTTCAATGAATATCAATTTTTAATTTTTTTTTAATGATTAGCTAGCTTATGTTTTTAATAAATTGTGTAAATTTTATTTTGATACAGAATAGAGGACTTGCTAGAAATGCTGTTGTTGTTGTTGCTTTATAATGATTTTGATTTAAAAGTTCTATTCCTTTTGAACTCCCTCATATTCTTCTCAGTTGATTTATAAGAAAGCTCTAGATACCGGAGGAATTGTCCCTTTTATGTTTTTTAAAATGCTAAATTGCTACTCTTTCTGTGTCACTGTAAAAATTGACACAATTTTGTACAATTATGGGATTACAATAGTACATTTAAATTTCCTTTACATTGAACTCTATGGGAGATTACAAAGGCTCTTTTGGGCATTTTTAGGGCTCAATAGCCTGCCCCATGCCCGGGATGTGTATTTTTGTAAACACTGAATTGCATATCTTATGCAAGATAAACCAAATGTGCATGCATAATAATAATTACATGGAATTGTTTTGTCAATTTCTGCTGACATTTGGTATTTGATGCTAAATATCAATGAATTCATACAATGATGCTATTTTATAAATATATTTTTTAAAGACAGAAATGAGAAACTTGAAGCCCGATACTTGACACTGTAATAAGAGTGGGAATGGTCTATTGCCTATTAGTAACATGATGCTGAATAGGAAACTTGATCCATAGACCCACTAGTACTAGGTCTATGCTTGATTTAACACATTGTCGCCAGCCCAAGGCACATGTACTGTTTACTCTAGATATCAATTAATCAATCATAACAACCTTTGAATCAACATTAAATTGAGAATTTATATTTTTGAGGTACAATTTGTAGATCTTTACCTTGAATGAAGTTTGTAAATGTACAGTCAAACCTGTCTCAGCAGCCACTTGTCCATAGCAGCAAACCTACAGATAGTTAGTGGCCACCCACTGCGACCCACTACAGAGAAAAATAGAGGTTACCTGACTACAGTGGCCACTTCTCTTGCTGCCCATGTGTGGTCACTATACACAGGTTTGACTTAATGTATAGAGGTAACCTGTCTGCAGTGGCCACTTCTCTTGCTGCCCATGTGTGGTCACTATACACAGGTTTGACTGTATGTGTATTGTGTAAGGTACAAGTTTACCTTGAATTAAAATATGTGTATGTATCATGTATGTGTAAAGTACATGACGGTTGTATCATGTATACCTTGAATTCAATCAATCCGTTTATGTTCGCTTGGTCTACACTAAGTTGGTCTACAACTCATTTGGTCTACTACCTAATGCCTTTAACTTCAATTTCCCCAACTCCAAACACAATCCCTAACCCTAATCCACACCCCTAACCCTAATCATAATCCCTAATTATAATCATAAGCCCCCAAATTAAAATTTTTCTAGTAGACCAAATGGAAGCAGACCAAATGGATGTAGACCAATTGGCAAGTTACATGTACCAATCTATCCATGCCGTGTCCCAAACTGTGCCATAGTGCCATCATATTCCACCCATGTTTGTACACAGTCATATTTTGTATTTTATAGTTTGTGTGTATACCATGTAGATCTTAGTATCAAAGTTCAATTTAAATTATATATTTTTTTGAGAGTTTTATAAATGGTATTTTCTGGAATATTTTGTAATTGAAAGCAGTTTGAAAGTGTACATGTCTGTAACATTGTGATGAAACTGTACATATGAAATGTAATTTGGGAAACTCATGTTTTTAATGTTGTCAAGTTCATTGACATGATGTGTAGGCATATTGCATGTATAGTTGTTAAAGTTATACCTGTAAAGTGTCCAAATCCACAAAAATTACTTGGAGCTTCCTCGTTTCTCTTCTACCGTGTTGTTTAGCTTATGGTAAGAGAAGAATAAAATAGGGTTGGATTTTTTCAAATGTCCCTTTAGTATGAAGATAATTATCATTGAAAATCATTATTTGTAAACCGTTGATCAACGCTTTTGATAAAAAGTACATTTGCCTCAGCTGAGCACGTCCGGCCAGCGCGCGTGGGAAATCTTCCCGACCAGACATGTTGAGCCGATCGTGTGTGCCCAAATTCCATGAATTCGAATTCCGTACCGTCTGTACATGTAACATGTATGTACACGGGTGCGGATATCGTCAAGATCAAACGGATGAATATTACTGCGACAAATCTACGGAAGGCCATCAGTATTCGGTGATAAAATATGAACTCAATATTCGTTATTTTCACTAGGTAAACAGTGTTCGTTTTCTTTCAAACTTTCACAAATCTTGATTGTATTTTACAATGATATTGATGTAGGATTGAAGTCTCAAATGTCATTTTGTGCAATATCTGACACTTTACAGGAATCACTTTAATGGTAGCATTGCCAGCAGAGTTTGGCACAGTTGCATTCTGTGAAAGGGACAATTCTGAATCTGTCGAATGTAAACTGTACACATGTATAATCGTGCAAACATTGTATGAGTAATGAAATTGTGTGGGGGAATTTATATATTTAATGGTCTTGATAAAAGATAAATTGAATGGTAGGAGTATTTTAAATACATAGATATCACTGTGTGAACATATATTTCACTACGCATAAGTTGTGTGCCAACCTCACCCCAAATAATAATGTGGCCTTGATTATGATGTATAATTGAAAATTGAAATCGATGGATTGTTGTTAATTTTTTAGAATATTTGACATTTCATGTTATTTTGTCTGTCTTATTCTGTCTATCTTTCTCTTTGCTTGAGACACATAGTGTAATACATTAGTCTATAAGCATAGCAAGAGGAGGGTCAGTTTGCTTGAGACACGTAGTGTAATACATTCTCTATGCTCCATAGCAAGAGGAGGGTCAGTTTGCTTGAGACACGTAGTGTAATACATTCTCTATGCTCCATAGCAAGAGGAGGGTCAGTTTGCTTGAGACACGTAGTGTAATACATTCTCTATAAGCATAGCAAGAGGAGGGTCAGTTTAGTTTTGAGCACCAGGAGAGTCACACTGTGACAGACATGGCGCTATACAAATCACCAACTATTATTATTATTTTTTGTTAGTATAATAATAATTATCATTATTATTATTATTATCATTATCATTATTATTCTTAATATTATTATTATTGCTAATTTTGTTATTGCTATTGTTATTGTTATTGTTCTTATTATTATTATTATTTCTATTAATTTCATTATTTTACAGGATATTTTCTGTTGTTGATAAACTAGGCTGAATTTATGTACAGACACAAAATTATATATTTTATGATTTTTTATATAGGCATTTGTTTCATGCATTTGTGCAAAGGATTATAAACTCTTGCCTTTGCAGTTAACTATAAAGTACCAAGTTTAAGTTTTATTTTGTAGGTCATTTTCTTTGTATAAAAGCATTTATTAATTGTGTCGCTCTATCTGAAACCTTACTGAAAAAAATAGGTTCTTTAGGCCATTAAATTAAAAAATGTCCTGTGTTTGTGAAAAGTCAGAGGTACAACCGTAGATTCCAACTTAATCCATCCAAGTCATGTTGTACTGTACTTGTTGTGTTAATGTATCCCTAATGGAGAGAACACAGTGTGAACGCATCATGTATCACAATGTGAACCACAGTATGAACGCATCATGTATCACAATGTGGGCCACAGTGTGAACACATCATGTTTCACAATGTGGGCCACAGTGTGAACATGCCATGTTACACAATGTGGACCACAGTGTGAATGCACTATGTATCACAATGTGGACCACAGTGTGAATGCACCATGTATCACAATGTGGGCCACAGTGTGAACACATCATGTTTCACAATGTGGGCCACAGTGTGAACACACCATGTTTCACAATGTGGACCAGTGTGAACACATCATGTTTCACAATGTGGACCAGAGTGTGAACACATGTTTCACAATGTGGACCACAGTGTGAACACGTCATGTTTCACAATGTGGACCACAGTGTGAACACATCATGTTTCACAATGTGGACCACAGTGTGAACACATCATGTTTCACAATGTGGACCACAGTGTGAACGCATCATGTTTCACAGTGTGAATGCACCATGTATCACAATGTGGGCCACAGTGTGAACACATCATGTTTCACAGTGTGAACACATCATGTTTCACAATGTGGACCACAGTGTGAACACATCATGTTTCACAATGTGGACCACAGTGTGAACACATCATGTTTCACAATGTGGACCACAGTGTGAACACATCATGTTTCACAATGTGGACCACAGTGTGAACACATCATGTTTCACAATGTGGACCACAGTGTGAACACATCATGTTTCACAGTGTGAGCACACCATGTTTCACAATGTGGACCACAGTGTAAATGCATCATGTTTCACAATGTGGGCCACAGTGTGAGCCACAGTGTGAGCACACCATGTATCACAATGTGGACCACAGTGTGAACACTTCATGTTTCACAATGTGGACCACAGTGTGAACACATCATGTTTCATGATTTGGGCCACAGTGTGAGCATACCATGTTTCACAATGTGGACCACAGTGTGAATGCACCATGTTTCACAATGTGGACCACAGTGTGAATGCACCATGTATCACATTGTGGACCACAGTGTGAGCACACCATGTTTCACAATGTGGGCCACAGTGTAAACGCACCATGTTTCACAATGTAGACCACAGTGTGAACACACTGAAACTACATGTATGTTCCATTGAAGCTAAATATCACACTGTCGACACTCATTGCACTGTGGACAATCTGAGAACACACTGTGAGTGAGCACAATTATGTGATACAACTCACTGTGAGCACCCTATGTAACACTTTGAACACAGTGTGTGTTGTTATAGTGTGGTGAGTGTAACCACTTTAAAAAACATGTACTGCATGGTGTATACAGTTTATTTACACTATGGTCCACGTTGCGAAACACAGTGTGTTCACAATGGTAGGCCTACTGCGTTCTTCCAGTAGGGCTTGGTAAGCTACCAGTATATCTTCGTAATCATGTGATGTATTGCCAAGTAAAAATGCCGATGTTTATTGTGTTATAAATATCACTTGATGTCATTTACACATGTTCATTGTTTGATAAGTTTGGTCTTTCTATACACGCGTGTATGGTTATATAGTAACTTTTGTCACATAGCTTGTGGGTGTTTATTTCATTAATGAAAATAATATATTTGTATTGTCACATAATCAGAATTTATATTAAAGTTCCTTTTCGGTCTTGTACTGTATTCATAAACAGGCTTCCGTTTCATTATTGTTTGTGTGATTAATTTGATTGAACTATGGATGACATATTATTGCTGAAGAAATTTACAAAATAGCACTCCAATATTAAAATAAAAAAACTTTTTCATCAAACACTACAATATCCAGGATCCTACCACCTTTTTACAAAGAACTATTGATGTTGTGACAAAGAACAGTGCTGCCACTACCACAACATATCAACCCCTCGACATCCACTAGTAAACCATGGAGTAACAGTGCTACCACTACCACAACATATCAACCCCTCGACATCCACTAGTAAACCACTGAGTAACAGTGCTACCACTACCACAACCTATCAACCCCTCGACATCCACTAGTAAACCATGGAGTAACCGTGCTACCACTACCATAACCTATCAACCCTTCGACATCCACTAGTAAACCACTGAGTAACAGTGCTACCACTACCACAACCTATCAACCCCTCGACATCCACTAGTATACCATGGACTGCTACCACTGACCACAACGTATCAACCCCTCGACATCCACTAGTAAACCATGGACTGCTACCACTGACCACAACATATCAACCCCTTGACATCCACTAGTAAACTATGGAGTAACAGTGCTACCACTACCACAACATATCAACCCCTCCACATCCACTAGTAAATCACTGAGTAACAGTGCTACCACTACCACAACCTATCAACCCCTCCACATCCACTAGTAAACCATGGAGTAACAGTGCTACAACTACCACAACCTATCAACCCCTCCACATCCACTAGTAAACCACTGAGTAACAGTGCAACCACTACCACAACCTATCAACCCCTCGACATCCACTAGTAAACCACTGAGTAACAGTGCAACCACTACCACAACCTATCAACCCCTCGACATCCACTAGTAAACCACTGAGTAACAGTGCTACCACTACCACAACCTATCAACCCCTCGACATCCACTAGTAAACCACTGAGTAACAGTGCTACCACTACCACAACCTATCAACCCCTCGACATCCACTAGTAAACCACTGAGTAACAGTGCAACCACTACCACAACATATCAACCCCTCCACATCCACTAGTAAACCATGGACTAACAGTGCTACCACTACCACAACATATCAACCCCTCCACATCCACTAGTAAACCATGGAGTAACAGTGCTACCACTACCATAACCCATCAACCCCTCCACATCCACTAGTAAACCACTGAGTAACAGTGCTACCACTACCACAACCTATCAACCCCTCCACATCCACTAGTAAACCACTGAGTAACAGTGCAACCACTACCACAACCTATCAACCCCTCCACATCCACTAGTAAACCACTGAGTAACAGTGCTACCACTACCACAACCTATCAACCCCTCGACATCCACTAGTAAACCGTGGAGTAACAGTGCTACCACTTCCACAACCTATCAACCCCTCCACATCCTCTAGTAAACCACTGAGTAACAGTGCTACCACTACCACAACCTATCAACCCCTCGACATCCACTAGTAAACCGTGGAGTAACAGTGCTACCACTACCACAACCTATCCACCCCTCCACATCCACTAGTAAACCATGGAGTAACAGTGCTACCACTACCACAACCTATCAACCCCTCGACATCCACTAGTAAACCATGGAGTAACAGTGCTACCACTACCATAACCTATCAACCCTTCGACATCCACTAGTAAACCACTGAGTAACAGTGCTACCACTACCATAACCTATCAACCCCTCGACATCCACTAGTAAACCACTGAGTAACAGTGCTACCACTACCACAACCTATCAACCCCTCGACATCCACTAGTATACCATGGACTGCTACCACTGACCACAACATATCAACCCCTCGACATCCACTAGTAAACCATGGACTGCTACCACTGACCACAACATATCAACCCCTTGACATCCACTAGTAAACTATGGAGTAACAGTGCTACCACTACCACAACATATCAACCCCTCCACATCCACTAGTAAACCACTGAGTAACAGTGCTACCACTACCACAACCTATCAACCCCTCCACATCCACTAGTAAACCATGGAGTAACAGTGCTACAACTACCACAACCTATCAACCCCTCCACATCCACTAGTAAACCACTGAGTAACAGTGCAACCACTACCACAACCTATCAACCCCTCGACATCCACTAGTAAACCACTGAGTAACAGTGCAACCACTACCACAACCTATCAACCCCTCGACATCCACTAGTAAACCACTGAGTAACAGTGCTACCACTACCACAACCTATCAACCCCTCGACATCCACTAGTAAACCACTGAGTAACAGTGCTACCACTACCACAACCTATCAACCCCTCGACATCCACTAGTAAACCACTGAGTAACAGTGCAACCACTACCACAACCTATCAACCCCTCCACATCCACTAGTAAACCATGGAGTAACAGTGCTACCACTACCACAACATATCAACCCCTCCACATCCACTAGTAAACCACTGAGTAACAGTGCTACCACTACCATAACCCAACAACCCCTCCACATCCACTAGTAAACCACTGAGTAACAGTGCTACCACTACCACAACCTATCAACCCCTCGACATCCACTAGTAAACCACTGAGTAACAGTGCAACCACTACCACAACCTATCAACCCCTCCACATCCACTAGTAAACCATGGAGTAACAGTGCTACCACTACCATAACCCATCAACCCCTCCACATCCACTAGTAAACCACTGAGTAACAGTGCTACCACTACCACAACCTATCAACCCCTCGACATCCACTAGTAAACCACTGAGTAACAGTGCAACCACTACCACAACCTATCAACCCCTCCACATCCACTAGTAAACCACTGAGTAACAGTGCTACCACTACCACAACCTATCAACCCCTCGACATCCACTAGTAAACCGTGGAGTAACAGTGCTACCACTTCCACAACCTATCAACCCCTCCACATCCTCTAGTAAACCACTGAGTAACAGTGCTACCACTACCAACCTATAACCCTCGCAATCCACTAGTAAACCGTGGAGTAACAGTGCTACCACTGAACGAACAGGCATCCACTACCACTAACCTATCAACCATCGACATCCACTAGTAACCATGGACAGCTACCACTACCATAACCTATCAACCCTTCCACTAGTAAACCATGGACTGCTACCTATAACAGTGACCTACCATCTACCACTATAACCTAGTCATACCAACTCACATAGAGTAACCATGACTGCTACCACTGACCACAACATATCACCCTGACCTGATCCACTAGTAAACCATGGACTGCTACCTACCAACCTATCAACCCTCGACATCCCTAGTAAACCATGGAGTAACAGTGCAACCACTACCACAGCTATCACCCTCGACATCCACTAGTACCTAGTAACCCTGCGACATCCACTAGTACCACATCACTGAGTAACAGTAACAGTGCTACCACTACCACAACCCATCAACCCCTCGACATCCACTAGTATACCATGGAGTGCCCAAATGGAATTGAAAGAGTCCCTTTGACTCGGTCCTGAAGACAAGTTTACATACATTATTATTCTCCATTCATATAATGCAATGACAAGAAAGGCTCAGCTTAGATGTCTGAGCGCCTAACTATTCCACACTATTCCACAAATCAAAAGACGTAATATATTCTAGGAGTATTGTGACTGTATTATGACACTATCATCATCGCACAGTCACTGCCATCACATCCCCACCACGCCCACCTCCACCTCGCGTCTATCATCACGCACATCCTGCAACTGCACCCATCACATCCCACCACGCCCACCTCCACCTCGATCGTCTATCACCACTCCTACCACTACCCTTCGCATTACCACCATTGTAACATCGGACGCCGGACTTCCACTACCTCACTCCAGACTATTCCACTCCACCACCGTTGAAACCTCTACCACCACCACCACCACCACCACCACCTACCACCACCACTCCTACCACTCAACCTATCCATCGTTATTACTACCATGCTAACGATCAGAATACATGTATTCGTATAACCAGGGATTTGACTTCCAATTCCCTGGTATAACGTTCTTTCTTCTTCTTGAGTGAGGGAATGACGGTGACTTGGTTAACCTGTTTCTCACTCCTAACGTGTCCATGGCATAGGTACATCGAACCATTGATAGGCACGTGGGAGGGGCGATTGAAGAGTAGTAGTACAGTCATGTGGATCAGGCTTTATAGTAAAGTGCATTGGGGGAAATGATGATTTCATCAAACCAATTACGTAGAGTGCCGGGTCAATCAGACCTAATGGAGAGAAAATGGCGCGGGTGGATTCGAAGAAACCATATACGGTATTAAGCCATTACGTACAAGCCCTGGGCGGAGCATAGTAACTCAATGGGGAATGGTTTGGTCAGGTGGGTGTGTGAGTTAAATGGTTGTAGGATGATAGAACATGTATTAGGTCTTAGCAGGGACCTCGAGATTACGTCGATCTTATGACCGATGCGCCTCCCCCTTCCTCTCTCGAGATGAACTTGTGGTCTAATCATTCATAGCCATACACCACATGGGACCCTCAACACCATCATCTTCTTAACCTTTAACTTGTCATGTGTCATGTTGTCATGTGCAAAATGGGATTAGTTTGATGGGCGAATCATATTGTATCAGTTTAATTGTCTATGCTTTAAAGATAAGCTTCGCGAATTTCAAGGTAAATACTTAGATATTATAGCGAAGGTGATAACAAATATTGCATACAAACTCTGAAATATTTTCATAACTTGATCATTTTCGCTATATTTACTTGGCAACCAGGCCATAAGTCATAGTATTTTGGACACGTACGACTTTTGAACGTCATCTCCAAAATTAACAGTTGTCCTATTTTTCTTCCGACAAAGCAATTATTACTTTTAACTCTTATCCTCCCTATACCAGGGATAATAATGCTGTATCTACATTGTCTTTATAATGTGAATATTTCCCCAATATGCTGCCTGATATTGCAGATATTTTCAATACAGCAGTTTTGGTTATGGCAAAGGAGGGACACGACATTTTAGTAATTTTAACTATTAGATGGAAAGGTTACAATTTCTATTTCATCGGGAAATCTATTTCGTGTCTGCCATTGTCAAGTCTTGCCCTCGTGGATCATTTGGTGTGTTTGAATACACTTGTCTAGCACAGTATGTTACGCACATCGGTTCATGCTTATCGTGTCACTTGATAAAGATAAGGTTTACAACTTTTAACACGTTTATTTTTCCTAAACTGGTTATGTCTGGGCTGGACAAATGGACAAACACATGGTTTTCATATCCTTGCTTCTGCTTTTGATACATTTTCTAGCACATACTAATCAGTAAATCGTTTTGAAACTCGTCCATGCAAATTTGGATTTTAGTCTTTTCATTCGATAGCACTGGCGTATTAGGAGGGTGGGGGAGGGGGGGGGGGGGTGGCTTGCTAGAAAATGAAATTATGGTGCCCCATTTTTATAAGATGATTGATACCCCAAAAACATAATTCAGCGCGAACTATTACCGTTTCCAAAAGTCAGATTGAAGGGGGCAGGAGGTCATGTTAACTGATTAATATTGTTCTCACTCAAACATTATAGTCTTCTCCAGAGCTTGATTTTATTCACTTTGAGTATTGGTCCCTCTTCTTCTCTTTTACCAACCGTAATTCCCCATCCTTCCTTCCAGCAATGTGTTTAGGAAGGGTGATCTTACCAAGGATGGTTTCATTCCGTGTACAGTCCTTCAAAGTTACCGCC
>JBAMJV010002390.1:0-23837 GCA_037951105.1 Echinarachnius parma | reverse complement strand
AGAAAGAATACCAACAGTCATTTTCAGGACTATCCCAACAGTCCTTTCTAGGACTAACAACAATCCTTGTTAGGACTACCTACTGTCCTTTTTAGGACTCTCCTAGAAAGAATACCAACAGTCCTTTTCAGGACTATCCCAACAGTCCTTTATAGGACTACCAACAGTCCTTTATAGGACTACCAACAGTCCTTTCTAGGACTACCAACAGTTCTTTTTAGGACTCTCCTAGAAAGATACCAACAGTTCTTTTCAGAACTACACCAACAGTCCTTTCGAGGACTACCATAGTCCTTTTCAGGACGTACCAATCCACCCATCTCACATGGTGCAACCGCAAACCACACGTATTATGGACAATCGTTATCAACATTTATAACGTGTGGTGTAGGGGATAGGCTGGGGTCTTTAACATTTAGCTGCTGAAAAAATGAAAATGTTTACCTTGATAGTGTATGATTAATTTCCAAGATATAACTTTTGTTAAGCCTTTGACATGATTGTTGGTATGTGCACCTGGGTCCTGGGAGCAAACGGAACATGGTGTACATCCCCCCCCCCCCCCCTCCCCTCCCAGTTACTGCGCCCCTCTGGTGCAGATCTATAACTTAGACATGTACTTGGTTAGGGCATCATATCAGTTGGACGAGCGAATTAGGAGTTTAATTTTCTGGGTTAACAAAATAGTTTGAACATTGAACGGCAACCGGATTTGATTTGTCTAAGTTATGACGGCAAATGTAAACATTGAACAAAAAAGAAGTTACGGATGTAGTTCGGAGCCGCATAATACATTAATATGGATCACTTTCAAACGAAATCTTATATATAGAATATCCTATGATACAAGTGTTTTCATAGCGTACACATTGAATGTTCAGTTCGTGCATAGTGTACGGATACATCTAATAATTATTTCCTATTATAGTGGCTTTTACAAATTTATAAAATATAATAAGTATACAAACAACATACCGTTATTGCAGGTCCAGAGTTGGTTATTTTAGTATCTTGTTATCCTGTATGCAGCAGTCTTTCCAATGGCAGTAATGAAACAACGACTGTATGAATCCAACTGCTAAAAAAACAGACTGGACGGGTACGTAGCAGTGTTTTATGATTATGAACTTTATATAATAATGCACTTCTAATGTTATAGCGGGGAATACCAGATTACACATATTATTACAAAGGACGCTGGGCGAAATATTATGATGAGGAACTATAGTTGTCGTACTTCAGTCAATAATATACTGGAGAGAGAGAGAGAGAGAGGGAGAGAGAGAGAGTAAACAAATAATAACTTCCCGTGGTATTGTTTGCCCTGGGAATGTGCAATACGGGCTGCCAGTTTTGCAAGTTTTGCCATTATGTCGTCGAATCAGTGTAAACAGTTCAGTCATTACGCAATGTTTATTATTAGTGGGGAATTCCAACACATACAGTGATGTATTATAGTGAACGAGTTGTCCGTGTATGTATGGATATCAAGTTCCAGTTCAAGATAAGCTACAGTATACGCATTATCAGTAGGATATAGGGGCGTCGATCTGTTCGTGTTCTGAAAACACAATGCATTGGGGGGGGGGGGGGGGGGGGGGGGGTGGGCGAGCATTGTTTGTGAACAATATAGCTCGCCCCACCAATGTATTGTGTTTTCCGGACAGATCGACGCCCCTGAGGGGAGGGATTCGACTGATGAGGTGAGCGTGGTCGAACACATTTACCTTATACAGAGATTTGTTTACGGGGGGGGGGGGGTGCATTTGCCCCCCATAGCTACGCCACTTGAGATAGGATTGTCAGTCCACGGAGAAATGAATTCTTGTCTTCCCGAAATAGCGTTCTGAATGTAACTCAGCTGGCACTTTTGATTATAGATAATTTAAAAAGTATTGTATATATTTAATTATCGACTCTTTATAAGCTCATTATTTGGTTCAAAGACTAGTTTATTTCGACATGTGTCACATGTTCACATTTATTGCATTACAGAACAAAGTTTAACTAAATTACGCGTTTACAGTTACAGAAAATATTATCATGAATAGAATATCAATACTTCAAACGTGTTTTACTATTAAAATTCATAACAGGTCATGTGTAATTAATGATTTTTGGTACTAATATGATAAAACGATTATGTGGTGGAATAATGATTTAAAGGGATAGTTGAGTTCTGGTAAGGAGAGTACAGTTTTAGTGAAACTGAATTTTAGTAACCAAAACCTGCATCATTACATTACAAACTAATAGTTTATAACTAGAAAGGAACACAAAATTACAAATGACGTAGTAAAGATCATGTTATCATTCAAAAGAGCCGTTAAAACGTAAGAGGGCGCTCTCTAAACACTCATCGGTTTCAACCATTTTGAATAAAATATTGTGCATGTGATGCTTTGTTGAAATAGTGATTAGATAGGGAAATAACCAACAACTATTTAAATACCTATTTTGTAACTTTTTGAAAAGAGGAAGCATTTTTTTGAATTTTTAACGGCTGGTTCAAAATTCTCTAATAAACCCGGGGCCCCGGGTTTATTACAAATTGTTATATTTATGGATATTTCAGCCGTTTCTGAACCGATTTTGATCAAACAAAGATGATTTTATTGTTTAAATATTATGCTCTTTCAGATTTTACACTCAGTTTTTCATTACCTCACAAACCAATTAAGTAGTCTAGCGCCCTCTCTACCAAAACTCAACTTTCCCTTTAATATAATATTGAAAATAAAGTATACTCAAAACGAAGATATCTAGTTTATTTTCATTATTCATTTACATGTACTTCAACTTACAAACATATCTGTATGACGCACCCCTTTTCAGACTATCAGAAAGAACTACAATCACTTTGTAATATAGCACAATTATGTACAACAGAATGATGAAATCAAATTTGTAAATTAGACTAAATGTATAACATGAATATATAAGCATATTAACAAGAAAAACACTAGATTAGTAAAGCTTGTAATTTTATTGACTGTTTATGATATAATTTCATTCAAGAATTAAGCAGTTAAGCCGTAAATTCATTTTCCGCGGATAGCAATGTCGAAAAGCTTTCATTTACACGCATAGAGAATACAATCTATAAAACAAAATTATCTTAATGTTTCTACAATATTAACGTTATATCGATAAAATCAATTTTATACTATATATTATTATACAACTTTGATGAACCTTTATCATAATCAATCAAATTTAATCGCAATACTGCTCGAGCCAAGTCAAATATTGAAAAGTTCTCTCTTCGAAATGTCATAATCGATTGGTGAACAAAAATATTCGCGTGCACAGAAGCAGCGTCAGTCTCTGATCTAATCGTGTGCTAGAGCGTTTGCCAGAGATGTTCCTGCCATACATGTACTCGGCTCCGAGGCTAGCCCAGGCCTAGACCGAAAATCAGTTCTCTTCTGCTTGTTGTTTCACTATATGGGGTGGATATTATGACGTCATGATTTTTGCTGAACTCATTTCTATATTCAAGAAAAGTTAACATTCACACCAGGTCCACTGGTCTAAGACAGTGCAGGTTATACAAATAAATACATACAATGCAATTTATATCTTAAAGGATATTCATAACGAGTTGGATTTTGCTGACTGTTCGCAATTCGCGATTCGGACTACATAACTATTTGCTTTTTTCGGACTAATGGTATTAGGGGAATGACTATTCCACTATTTGAACATGTACCTCTTTTCTGGATCTGGATCTGGACATAATATTCTGAATTGCTCAACTTGAGCATCACTCATAACGTGAGGCAGAACGGTTGCATAAGCCATATTGAGTACACACAAATAAATACACGCCAAATACCACTTTCGGGGGATCTCACCCAGCCTCCCCCTTGCTAGCTACTGGGTTTTAATACAGGACAGCATGGACGAATGATTAATACCTGGTCGATTCTGAATTCAGCTTGTTCATGGGGAATGCAACATCTTGTAGTATAGAACAGGTTAATTATTTTATAAATAGTTAATTTAATTTCGACCTCAACATTACGCTAGAGCGCAATTAGAGTAAAATGACCCCCTGTATGCGAATTGACTGGTAATATAAAAATGCACTACGTGAAACCAAATACACAGATCAGTGCATGAATACAATTCTACGAAAATTGTTGAAACCACATATTTTTGTTTGTATCAAACGCCTATAACGTATGACATGTAAAATCGTCAAAGATGATTATATTCAAATATGTACAAGCTGAGTCCCCCAAATTTGACAAGAACAATTGTACACCATGTAAGCCAAACGATGTTGTGGGTGTGCCCCTCCCCAATAATCCGCGTGCCCCCAAACAGCCCGACCATGCTACGCCACTGAGCCAAGTCTCCTACCATTCATTAAGTACCGCGTCATCCCCTTTTACACCCTACCCCCCCCCCCCCTCACCTTGATTGTGCCTCTTGAGCCCCACCGCCCCACCGCCCCACCTCCCCACCACCCCACCACCACCACCCCTGATTGCGTCACTAGCTGTAGGCAGCGGCGAAGCAAGTATATTGGATGGTGATTCCCCCTTTCAACCAAATACAAACTAAGCGAGGATAAAGAAATATATTGAACGTATCACATTGAGATTGACCCTGGGTTTTCTCCTTGAAAACCAAGCCCACATTATTTTGTTTGCATAATACACACAAATGCCATAGAGTTAAATTCAAACATAGAGGAAACTGACTAGAAATATTTGAGTGATTAAAAGTGAGCAAAGAAAATAGGCTTCGCCGGGAATCGAACCCGAGACCGCCGGATTGCTAGACCGGTGCTCAAACCATCAAGCCACGAAGACTTTGTATGGTGGGCGTTCCCATGAAACCCTTTTCAATGCTCGATTAGTCAGAAGCTATATAAACTGGGCCAATCCCAAGGATAATTAAATCAACTTTTATAGGGAAAGGCGCAGGATCACGCGAAGTGATGCAGCTTTTTTGTATTAATTAAATTCAAACATAGAGGAAACTCACTAGAAATATTTGAGTGATTAAAAGTGAGCAAAGAAAAATAGGCTTCGCCGGAATCGAACCCGAGACCGCCGGATTGCTAGACCGGTGCTCAAACCATCAAGCCACGAAGACTTTGTATGGTGGGCGTTCCATGAAAACCCTTTTCAATGCTCGATTAGTCAGAAGCTATATAAACTGGGCCAATACGCCCACCATACAAAGTCTTCGTGGCTTGATGGTTTGAGCACCGGTCTAGCAATCCGGCGGTCTCGGGTTCGATTCCCGGCGAAGCCTATTTTTCTTTGCTCACTTTTAATCACTCAAATGCCATAGAGCTTTAAATCCCTGGTACTCAAAGTGTTATTCTATTCACTGAGCTCATAGTATTTGCAACCAGCGGCATGGGGCCCAAAGTAACGCGGGTCTACATCATGCCTAGTGCGATTGTTCAACTCACACTGACCCTCCCTCAGGTTAAACGATTTACACCCGTCTATAGACGCGCATGCCGTGGCGCACAAGATCTCACCTTGCGCATGCGCAGGCAGTCGCGTCAGCACGTGATCAAACAGACAGTAACCAATCAGCGGCCTAGACTGGCTGTCCTTGGCGGGGTAGAACGTGCGAGTCTTGATCGAGCCCAGGCGGCGCCTGCGCCTGCGCGATCGGGGGTTTGTTGCGTTGGGATTTGGTGGTGGTAGGTGTGGTAAGTCGGTCCCGGGTTGATTGCTTAGAAGTGGCCGACTCGGTTGAGTCTTCAGTTGTAGTTGCTTGAGTGGTTGGTTTTCCGGCCGGTACAGTAGATTGTGTTGTAGCAGATAGCTGTCCGGATGTGACCGAGTATGTTGACGGTTGAGTTGTAGTTGCTTGAGTGGTTGGTTTTCCGGCCGGTACAGTAGATTGTGTTGTGGCAGATAGCTGTCCGGATGTGGCCGAGTCTGTTGACGGTTGAGTTGTAGTTGCTTGAGTGGTTGGTTTTCCGGCCGGTACAGTAGATTGTGTTGTAGCAGATAGCTGTCCGGATGTGGCCGAGTCTGTTGACGGTTGAGTTGTAGTTGCTTGAGTGGTTGGTTTTCCGGCCGGTACAGTAGATTGTGTTGTAGCAGATAGCTGTCCGGATGTGGCCGAGTCTGTTGACGGTTGAGTTGTAGTTGCTTGAGTGGTTGGTTTTCCGGCCGTTACAGTAGATTGTGTTGTAGCAGATAGCTGTCCGGATGTGGCCGAGTCTGCTGACGGTTGAGTTGTAGTTGCTGGAGTGGTTGGTTTTCCGGCCGGTACAGTAGTTTGTGTTGTAGCAGATAGCTGTCCGGATGTGGCCGAGTCTGCTGACGGTTGAGTTGTAGTTGCTTGAGTGGTTGGTTTTCCGGCCGGTACCGTAGATTGTGTTGTAGGAGATAGCTGTCCGGATGTGGCCGAGTCTGCTGACGGTTGAGTTGTAGTTGCTTGAGTGGTTGGTTTTCCGGCCGGTACAGTAGACTGTGTTGTAGGAGATAGCTGTCCGGATGTGGCCGAGTCTGCTGACGGTTGAGTTGTAGTTGCTTGAGTGGTTGGTTTTTCGGGTGCAGTAGATTGTGTTGTAGCAGATAGCTGTCCGGATGTGGCCGAGTCTGTTGACGGTTCAGTTGTAGCTGCTTGAGTGGTTGGTTTCTCAGGTGCATTAGACTGTGTTGTGGCAGAGCGCGAAGTGGTAGATGGTTGTCCAGATGTAACTACGTCTGTTGAAGTACGACTGATGGGTGGCTTGCTGGTATAATGTCCAGTTATTCCGCTCGCTGGAACTAGTTTAGAAGATATCAAAACCAGAAAGGAATCTAAATTATAGGCATTTTGTTACCATGTTCATGATTGTCTTAAACTGCCTTTAACACCAAGGTATGTACAAAAGTTGTCTTGCTTTGACAGTTTATTATTATCAAGATAAGTCAAACAAAGTACACAATGATGGAAATAAAGCATAATGCAATTAATATAAAAGGGTTATCATAACATGTTTAATGGGCAAATATTACATAATAACTGTTATTTTGTTTAATTATTATCTTTATCAATATCGGAATATTAATTACAAATTCAATACTTACTATATAGTTGCATGATTATTAGTTGCTCGCTTATCATTATTATTATTAGAGTAGTAGTATAATGGTCATTATTAACACTACTAATAGTGTTATTATCATTATTATTATTTATATTATTTCGTCGTATAATAGTATTAGCTTGTGTAATAATTATGCGTTTGATATGTATGGTACTTACATTCACAGAGTGCGTGCATTAAAGAATCGTCACAGACTTTAGTGTACAGCTTGTTCGTGTCCATATCTTGAAGCAGGTGAACGCATTCAGACGGTTCCTCCGGGTTAAAGCGTCCCCAAATATCTTTTAGTAGAAATGAAAATATGTAGATGAATTAAGATCACGTATTAGAATGAAGAGCAATGGTGGCATGGTTACTATGGACAGGGGATACAAATCCCCCCCCCCCCCTCACCCAAGAAAATAGAATGAATTTGTAGCGACCCATACTTCGCTCCTACATGTTGCTTCACCCCGACCTGCTTTTGCCGATCCAGTTATTTCCAGTTTATTACTCTCGGTACTTTTCCAGTTATTTTCCACCACGTGGCTCATACATATTCATGTTTTCTTCGCGTGTGCGCCCATTCAACCAATCACGCATCACCATTTCGCCAGCCGCGCTTTTCAACTCCACGTGCCTTTCACCAGTTTCTTCACTCCGATCACCATCTCTCGTTGAGTCAACATCAATTCTAGTTTTCTCTCTCCGCCGTCGAGACCCTTCTGTGGCATGAATCTCCATCATGTCACAGCACCTTTCACGCCGCCCCTAGCGGACTGGATAGTTTCTAGTGGTACGTTATAATCACCGCCGTCTTGTGCCACTGATTCACCACTGGGAGCTTCCACGTCACGATACGCACCGGGCAGTTCTGGCGTACTCACCTCACAGCTCGACTCACCGTAGCTGGTCTGCTCACGCATCTTCTTAGTCGGCCTACGACAATGGACGATTTACTGTTCCTTCGGCACCGACTCTGATTCCTGTATTCACCTTTCCTTGGCATCGACCCGTAGAGCGACTCACCGTCTCCGCGTCAACCGCCGCATCATCTTCTTCGTTTCTCGTCTCGACCGCGACCCACGAGGGTCAACTTCTTCATCAGCGTCGTCATCGCGCACTTCGCGGTTCTTCAACCCCGTCATCGAAGTCGCGTTTCCGCTTTCCAAGTCTCCGCATCATCATCGCGTGCAGCCCCTTCCTTCGTTCATCAAACCCGCATTTTCGGACTTCAGCAAACATTTACTGTAAGCGATTATTTATTGTCTAGCTTATTTTTATTGTGCATATGCCATGTACCTCATTCACCTTTTTCAGCTGTTACATTTTTGAGGACATTTTCTGTATTTTATATCGATCCCACATTGGTGACCCCGACGTGATACTTGGAAGCTTGGTTTTACGATATTTCATATTCCCTACTTTTTGGACTTGCAATGTTTTCAAAAATTATTATTCTCAACTTAACAATGTATCGAATGTTTTATATGCTCTTGCATTTATACACGTATTTTCGATACATTCTTATACCATGTCATGTTTGTTTATTATAGCGACTGCACTGCTATTTACATTACCATGCTTGTTATATTGCATTCTTTCATGCCCGATTTATAACATGCCATGTTTGTAACCTTTTCTGGTCCGCTATACATATTCATGTATATACTAGGTAACAGCGGCGGCCTCCCGCTTTATAAATAGTGCCACCTTAGATTGTTTTATTGTAACAGCGGCGGCCTCCCGCTTTATAAATAGTGCCACCATTTTCCTGTATATTTGTCGATATTTATATCGTTCCTCATCTGTTCTTCGGCTTCGTCTCTGGTAGGGGAGTACTGTAGCGACCCATACTTCGCTCCTACATGTTGCTTCACCCGACCTGCTTTTGCCGATCCAGTTATTTCCAGTTTATTACTCTCGGTACTTTTCCAGTTATTTTCCACCACGTGGCTCATACATATTCATGTTTTCTTCGCGTGTGCGCCCATTCAACCAATCACGCATCACCATTTCGCCAGCCGCGCTTTTCAACTCCACGTGCCTTTCACCAGTTTCTTCACTCCGATCACCATCTCTCGTTGAGTCAACATCAATTCTAGTTTTCTCTCTCCGCCGTCGAGACCCTTCTGTGGCATGAATCTCCATCATGTCACAGCACCTTTCACGCCGCCCTAGCGGACTGGATAGTTTCTAGTGGTACGTTATAATCACCGCCGTCTTGTGCCACTGATTCACCACTGGGAGCTTCCACGTCACGATACGCACCGGGCAGTTCTGGCGTACTCACCTCACAGCTCGACTCACCGTAGCTGGTCTGCTCACGCATCTTCTTAGTCGGCCTACGACAATGGACGATTTACTGTTCCTTCGGCACCGACTCTGATTCCTGTATTCACCTTTCCTTGGCATCGACCCGTAGAGCGACTCACCGTCTCCGCGTCAACCGCCGCATCATCTTCTTCGTTTCTCGTCTCGACCGCGACCCACGAGGGTCAACTTCTTCATCAGCGTCGTCATCGCGCACTTCGCGGTTCTTCAACCCCGTCATCGAAGTCGCGTTTCCGCTTTCCAAGTCTCCGCATCATCATCGCGTGCAGCCCCTTCCTTCGTTCATCAAACCCGCATTTTCGGACTTCAGCAAACATTTACTGTAAGCGATTATTTATTGTCAGGCTTATTTTAATGTATCTTCGTGCAATATCTAATCCCGTTTATTCATTCATATTCTCATCCCGTTGCAACGGCACACAGGTATTTATTTATAACCCATTAAACATACGAAAAGGGAACCTTACTTTCTCTTGTGTTTTCTTGTCTACCTCGCTTCCTCGTAACTAAAATAAAAATGGTGATATGTTGTGTGAACACGCATTACAAATCATACGCAATTTACTCCCCCTCACACATACATTATCCCACAAATTAATACAATAAAATAACTAACTGAAACTGTACAGCTAAGTCTATTCTAAAAATATAATTTTGTATCGTGCAGAGGGTTGAATACAAATGTTGGAACTACTAAAAAAAAAACAATTGTCGAAGATTTTCCTGACGATTGGACTTACCGACAGGGGCTTGACCGAGGAAACGATGCGTTTCACCGCAAGGGCTGGTAACCATTCCCGGTCCTGACGACATATCTAATATATCGCATCTTGTATCATTGACCTGTTAGATTAAAACAAAAAGTTATGATTATTACAGAAATCAATCTACAATTAAATAGTATTAGCAGACGTTGAAGTAGAAGTAATAGTAGTAAAAGTAGTGGTAGTAGCAGCCCGGGGGGGGGGGGGGGGGGGGGGGGGGGGGGGGGGGGGGGGGGGGGGGGGTCTAGATCTGTCCTCATTGAAAGGGGGGTATCATGCGTGACCAAGAAAACGATTAATTAGGGTGTTTTTAACGATCAGGCGAGATACTCGAGTATCTCGAATAGGGTCTCAAAATCACCCAAAATCAGGAAAAAGGGTATCTTTTTTAGGCTGATAAATTACTCGTTTAGGGTCTCAAAAAGATGAATTACTCGTTTAGGGTCTCAAAAAGATGAATTACTCGTTTAGGGTCTCAAAAAGATGAATTGCTCGTTTAGGGTCTCAAAAACTCAGCTTACTTGCTTAGGGTATCAAAAATAGTTATCACTTGCTTTTAATAGGGGTTTACAAAAAAAAAGATTACTTGCTTAGGGTATCAAATATAGTTATGACTTGCTTAGGGGTTTACAAAAAATTGATTACTTGCTTAGGGTATCAAAAATAGTTATAACTTGCTTAGGGGGTTACAAAAAATTGATTCCTTGCTTAGGGTATCAAAAATACTTGCTTAGGGGTTTACAAAAAAAATGATTACTTGCTTAGGGTATCAAATTACCGATAATCATACTTACTCAGGGTGTATTTTTTGCACCACGCAAATACTCGTTTAGGCTGCTTTTGGCAAGTCCTTGGTCACGCATGATACCCCCCTTTCTATGAGGACAGACACCCCCCCCCCCCCCCCCCGGGAGTAGTAGTAGTAGTAGTAGTAGTAGTAGTAGTAGTAGTAGTAGTAGTAGGAGTAGTAGTAGTAGTAGTAGTAGTAGTAGTAGTAGTAGTAGTAGTAGCAGTAGTAGCAGTAGTAGTAATAGCAGTATAAGAAATAGTAATAGACTTATGGTAATGTTATAAGTAGTAATAGTAGGTGTATAATTATGGCATTTAGAAGCAGCTGTAGTAGCTAGTATAGTTGTGTTTTTTCTGCTGCGGTTGTCATATATAGTTATTCTTATCCATCGTTATAATTATAATTTTTGGTAAGATCATCTCCTTTACGTTCACTGCAAAACGTTTATACTATTAATGTTTCACTATTTGTGTAAACCGGAAAACAATCGTGAAAATATGCCACGCGTGTATACTTATTAATAAGACTTACGGTTGGAGGGTTATGCGAGCCATTGATTGCCCAAATCTTATCGGTATTGCCCACGTCTTTTTGGTCTCGAAGGTATGACAGCTGGGCATAGAATTCATCTGTGTCAGGGTACACACGTGCCAAGTCCACATTGTTGGAGAGACATTCCTCTCGTGCTTCAACGGCCGAGCGCTGATCACCGGAAGGGGAAATGAAATAACAGGACTCATGGACGATATCCATGGTATTTCTCGGGCACGCAAAACCTACACAATATGGAATGAAACATGCGGAAAACTCCTCAATCGCCATATTACATGGAGAACATCGAAACACAGTAACAAGGGCAAACAAATGAGAAACGAAATTGCTGCTGCTGCTTTCGTTGTTGATGTTTTGGGGCGTTTATTCGAATGGAATATTTAAGCCATAATACTAAACTATTCACCAAATGGTATGCATAATATAGGTTTTCCCACTCAATTTCGCGATTGTGACAAATTGTGACGAACGAATTCGTGCGATTTGCGATCGCCGTGTCAAGGCAGCATTCGAATTCGTTAATAGTCGTTCAAAATCACGTCTGAGCAAGTGAATTTGCACAAAGAGCATACAGTTTCACCAATGGTCATTCAAAATAGCACATAGTTCACGATAGCGCTACTGCACATTCGCGAATTAAAGTGCCCATAAAATGTATCAATTATTGTGTCTATTCCCGAAACCGTATGCGTATGCATGAATTCGTTTGCACTTATTCGGAATTTGAAAGGCCGATACTAACGATTACGCGGCAATGCGTGAATGCGATTGAAAAAAGTGTCAAATTGAGCGGGAAAACCTATACTAAATTATTCACCAAATTGTATTTATAATACTACATTATTCACCAAATTGTATCCATCATTAAATTATTTACCAAATTGTATGCATAATATAGGCTCAATTTCACAATCAAATTGATAAAAGGAGCAAACGAATTCGCGCGATTTGCGATCGACGTATCAAAGCAGCATTCGAATTCGTAAATAATCGTTCAAAATCACGTCTGAGCAAGTGAATTCTGAACAGAGAGCATACCTTTTCATTAATGGTCATTCACAATCGCACGTAGTTCGCGCTGGCGCTACTGCACTTTCGCCAATTCGAGTGCCCATTAATTAACTATCGCGTCTTTTCACGAAACAGTACGCGTATGCATGTATTGGTTTGCACTTATTCGGAATCTGAAAGACCGATACCAACGATTACGCGGCAATCAGTGAAATATGAATGACTCTAATAATGAATTTGATTGAAAAATGTGTCAAATTGAGCAGGACAACCTATACTTAATCATTCACCAAGTCGTATGCATAATACATAATTACCATATTTCAATTGAGCTCCTTATGTATCTGTGTATACAAATTGGTACCTAGCCATCACTCAAATCCAACCTAAACTTACATAATCAGTCTAGTCAGCCTGGCCCAGAACATATTGTATGCCTCTTAGATTGGTGACATGCCATAACATGTGTGCAAGCCGAACCTAGACCCCGTACAAAATAAGGTTTTCGTACATATGTATAGTAGCCATGTCCATTTCCTTCACAGTGGCTTAGGTCATGTTAAATGAGACGCGGCATAAATTGGTTAGGTTTCCGTAAAAGGCGACGTACGCAGGTAGGTTGTGATGTTCTTTCCTTTATATCTCTCTCTTTAAAAATATGACGAACGCAGTGTGGTCGTCGAGTCCACCATTTCCGAGGCCAAGGCCGCCATCTAGTTTTGTATTCGATCTCTTTTCCGAGACCGTGCCTGTTAAACAGGGACCTCGAGGCCGGACATGTATCCAATAATACAACACTGCTCTGAAGTGTGTGGCAGTGATTGAGGGGCATGTTGATTGTTGATATAAAGAATCTGGTAAAGCTGGATTTTAGCAACCAACTCTTGCACGTTTTCTTTAGGGGTTTTCATTAATGTCTAAATAACTTGATCATGACTTTAGTGTTTAAAATTGCTAACATTTGTGAATGTGCGTTTTCGTCAGAAAAATGATTCAATAGACAAATGTCTAAGACCGATTTCTTACTGGTATATATAAATTATTTCAAAAATGGAAAGGCGCCTCTTAGATAATGTTCTTGAATTATAGTATGAATGTGGGACCTAATTTTGTTTGCTCATTTACATACAATTATGTACATCATTTACTATCAGATCAGATTATCTTGTCTTTGCATTTACCTTTGGACATGTCAATGTCCGATCCATCGACACAGGTGCCAGCCAGGCGGCCGTCCCTAACTCTCCCCTCACAACCGACCCAGATATATGTCCGGCTTGCGTTTGTCCTGGTCGATACGTAGGACGAGCTTCCGACCACGAGTATCTCCTGGTTATCGTCGGGCACGTACAGCTGGGCTCCAAGACCTTCACACGATGAAGTGGCGTTTGGATAGGACACTACCTCCTCGGAGCCGAACTTGTAGCAACCTGAACCGATGCTCTCCCAGCTAGCCGGGCACGAAGCACCTTTACGAAAGAAAGAAACAAACGAACACACAAACAAACAATAAATTAATAAATAAGCAATACATAAATATAAATATAACAAATAAACTACAACACAAATACATAAATGAATACATGAATAATAAATGCATCCTACAGATAGCTCCTCCTAGCGCCCCTGCATGGTAGCTAGGCCATATGCTTGCAGCGTTGCCTTTACTTTTAAAACCAAGTGATATTTACCATGAGTCGTTAGTTGCTTAATAGTCAATATGGCTGCTGATTCGGTGGTCGGTTGAGCAGTTGTGCGTTCAGTGGTTGTGAATGTGGTTGTAGAATGAGTGGTTGAGAGTCCAGTGGTAGCGGGTTCTGTGCTTGGTTGAGATGTCGTGTACTCTGTTGTAGCGGATTCGGTTGTAGACTCAGTGGTTGGGAGCATAGCAGTGGCTTCTGTACTAGGTTGAGACGTGTTTGTGTGTTCTATGGTAGTGGTTGCCGGTCCAGTTGTAGTTTGAGTGGTTTCGAGTCCGACTGTAGGTGAGCCTGTTGCAATTGTACTGGTTGTTGTCCCGTTTTCGGATGATGCAGTTGCTTGGTTTGGTTGTGCTGTAAATTGTAAAGCCGAAAGCAAAAATAATAGTAAGAAAAAGTTGTCTGTTATTTTGAGGTACTTTACTTTTGAACTTGACTGCATAATACGTGCGATAATTGTATTGTGTAAAAGTGTTTCAAACAAATACTATATCATAACTCGAAGGGGAGGTCAATGCTTGCTAAGAAAAGTTAGCAACATCATTCAAGAAAAAATAATAATATAGCATCCCCCAAACAATTCAAAACTATTTCATAGTAAAGTTAATATAATAAGTGACAATATTCGGTGTACTAAGTTAGTACAAGTGGTAGCAATGTCTAGTAACAAATCTAAAACTATATACTGTAAACGAGTATCCTTCATTATGTTTTGTATATGCAGGCATGATGTGCTTATTTCTCTACCTAGTTGGGTCTTATTTGAGGAATTATTCATCATAAATATATTCAGTTTATAATCAACAGATTAGTAATCAATTCCTATTCAACAAAATAGGTCAGTAAAGCATGCAGATGCGCAACTCCAGCTGGGGTCGCCTACTTTCCAACAATAACCCTTCCTCCTTGCATGTCCCCTCGCATGTGTATCCCTTTCTGCTTGCTCTTTCTATCGCCTCTCCTCCCCTTGTTGTATGTACTGGTAGCATCCCATCAGTCTACCTTTCCATAATCGCCTCTCTGCTTGTAACTCAACCCCTACCTCCCCGCGGTACTGGCTGGATATCTTGGGCTTTGCGGCCTGAGAAACCAACAGGGGCTCTGGGTAGGGAAGGAAAACCCGAACAAACCACAAGGTGGAGGGCGGTGGCCTCTGCCTTGCTACAGCGGAACATCTTAGCTGCACCCGGCTGGGAATTCAGTGGCCGCGTGCCCAGTTTGTATCCAGGTCACACCCCTACGAGAATCTATCATGAAAGTTTTCCCCCCGTTACGGCCCCGAGTCCCGGTGGCTGCTTGCTGGCAGCAGAGTGGCAGGGGTGCGAAGAATCTGCCGGATGATTTGCTGCCAATTCCACAGGTACACAACGGAGCAGCGGAGAAACCAGCGAAGCAGAGAACGTCGACAGAAGAGAACACCACAAAGAAGAAGAAGAAGAAGAGCAACGGAAAAGGAGAAACGGCAACACCAAACAGCGCAAGTATACAGGAAAAGACTTACCACCGACCACGAACAAATAAAACACCTGACATGACTAAAGAAACCACCTCACAGTCTTCTTACAACACAAGGAAACCCGGTATGCTGAATATTGGAACCTGGAATGTGAGAACACTGAAGAAAATAGGACACTGGGATGTACTCCTTGAAGAAGCTAAGAGATTTGGCCTGGATATTCTGGGCTTGTGTGAGACACACCTGACTGGCACAGAGACGCTTATAAATAAAGGGGAGTACTCAATCCTTCTATCAAGCAGGACAGATAACATTAGCCGGGAGGGAGTCGGCATCATGATTTCCCAACATATACTGCAATGCTTGGTGAGCTACGAAGCAGTCTCATCAAGGATTATCACAGCGAAATTCAAAATGAAGGAAGGGATCATCAATATCATCCAGGTTTACGCCCCTACATCTGCACATAGTGAACAGGAGAGTGATCTTTTCTATGATGCACTGCAGCTGCATATACAGAAGGTCCCTAAGAAGGAGAATATAATCGTGATGGGCGACCTCAATGCGAAAGTAGGAGCAGACCACGGAGTATGGGCGCCAACTTTAGGCAAGTACGGATTAGGCAAGATCAACAGCAGAGGGGAGAAGCTTCTGGAGTTCTGCATGTTGCACAGAATGGCAGTGTGTAACACCTACTTCCAGCACAAAGAATGCAGAAGGGCAACATGGACATCACCGTGTGGCCACTACAGAAACCAGATTGATTTCATCATTACCAAACTAGATAATATACAAATCTTCCAGAACTGCAGGTCATACTGCTCAGCGGACATTGGGTCAGACCACAACCTGGTATTAGCGAATGTGAAGTTCTCACCTACAAAGACCAAGAAAATGAAGAGCCTCCCAAGAAACTATGATGTTAGTAGATTCACTGACCCCAACATTGTAGAAGCCTTCAAAGCCAGGATAGGAGGTGCCTTTGAGCCACTACTTCTGCTCCAGGACACAGATGTGGATGGGCTGTGGAAGAAGTTCAGGGACATCACGAATGACATCACCGAAGAAGTAGTTGGCTTCAAAAGATCCAAGCAAGTCAAGGGTCTCCCAGAAGAGGTTCGCAAGGCTTGTGAACACAGGAGGAAGGCAAGAATCCTCAAGCTGAACGAGCCCTCGGTCCGGAACAAGAAAGCTTACAATAAACTAAACAAGACTGTCAAGTATGAAGTGAAGAAGTGGAAGAAGAAACTTCTCGACACTGAAGTGGAAGAAATGGAAATCGCTCACTCAAAGAACAACAGCCACGAGCTCTTCAAGAAGGTGAAGAAACTTGCTGGTGAAAGAGACAAGATGCAACCTGCAGCGAAGAACAAAGAAGGCATCTTAAAAACGGCTCCCACAGAGGTGTTGAATTGCTGGGAAGAACACTTTAGCTCTCACCTGAACATGCAATTTCCAAGAGATGAAAATGTTCTTCACGCCATACCTGACCCTCAACCTACAGACACCCCTAGTGAACCCTTCACAATCGGAGAAGTACAAGCAGCAATTAAACAGCTGAAAAACAACAAGGCCTGCGGCTGGGATAAAATCGCTGCAGAAACCCTGAAGGCTGGTGGTCTAGCAATGAGACAACTCCTGCTTCACATTATCAACACGGCATGGTCGGAAGGTAAAACACCAGAGGACTGGAGCAAAGGTCTCATCACTCCAGTGTTCAAGAAAGGAGACAAACTAGATCCAGCGAACTACAGGGCCATCACTCTACTCTCCATACCTGGGAAAGTGTTCTGTAGAATGGTCCTCACGAGAATTCAAGGAACCATAGACAATTACCTGGCAGAGGAACAATGTGGATTTAGAAGTTCCAGAGGCACCACAGATGCTGTGTTTATCGTTCGACAAATCTTCGAAAAAGCCAGAGAAAGACGGGTACCAATCCACTGGAACTTTGTCGACTTTAAGGCAGCTTTTGACACCATATGGAGGGAAGCTCTCTGGAAATGTCTGCGTTCCATTGGTGTGGACAAGTCCATGGCTGACCTCATTGAAAACATGTACAAACAAACCAAGTGCTCTGTCATGGTGAATGGAAAGATAACCGAATGGTTTGAAGTCACAACTGGTGTCCGTCAAGGCTGCCTCCTCTCTCCAAGTCTCTTCAACCTATTCCTGGAATTTGTGATGAAGGACGTTCAAAAGCTGGATGGTGGAGTACAGATGGGTAACATGCGGGTAAACAACATCCGATATGCAGACGACACCACTCTCATGGAACTGGTATTTGAGAAACTCCAAGTCTCAACAAGTGAATTGGAGAAAGCATGCAGTAAATGGGGCATGAAAATTAATACTGCAAAATGTAAAATCATGACCGAGGACCATCGACAGATCTCTCTAAACAACACCAACATTGAGAAAGTGGACAAGTTTGTATTCCTTGGTAGCATAGTTCCTAACATAGAAGAAGATGTGAAAAGGAGAGTAAGACTGGCAGCCTGGTCATTTGGAAGGCTAAAAAGTACCATCTGGTCCAACCAAGACATATCAAGAACGCTTAAAGTTAGAATCTACAGAGCCCTCATCCTCCCTATTGCTACATATGGAGCGGAATCATGGACTCTGCGTAAATCAGACAGAAAGAAACTTGAGGTTTTTGAAATGAGGTGTCTCCGGACCATCCTGGGAGTTCACCTAATGGACAGGGTGAGAAATGAAGAAATCCGACAAAGGCTAAGCATCACAAACACCATCTGTGAAGAGATAACAAAGCGACGCTTGAAATGGTTTGGGCATGTTGTCCGCATGCCGCATCACCGCCTACCATACCAAGCATACAGAAATGACTTTGACGCACGTAGACCCCCGGGACGCCCTCCTACGAGATGGAGAGACCAAGCCCAGAGCGACGTGGGACTACCTTTACACGAGGCAGAGCTCATAGCCCAGAACAGACCTGAGTGGAACAGAATCTCTCGTAGGGGAGCGAAGGGACACACCGTCCTGTGCACCTAAGTCAGTAAGTAAGTCATTCAACAAAATCAATTATTCATGTTTAATTTAGATTATTTATTCTAAGATTTATTTTAATTTAGATTTCATCCCTTTTTTTCTCACGTTCCCATTTTCTGGACATATATCATTTAAGTAAAGAATTTATGTATGATCACACTTCTACGAACAATACCCCGACTTCATTAAAATGTTAACAATACTGGCGTAGCTTCAGACGGCGAGAGGTGATATATGCACCCCGCAATAATTCGTTTATAAGTATATTATTCGACTGGAGAGGCGTCAACTTACTTTCACACACTGCGAAGCACTTAGGATCCCCTTCAGCATTCTCTGCTTCCAGTTTGTTTGATAACATGTCATGACATACGAAGACATTGACGTCATCACCAAGATCTGTACCAAGGGTCCACCAATCTGCGTCAAAAATAAAACAAGAAAATTGGGATATGAAAACAAAATGCGTAATTGATAATTTCGATAACTTCGATTTATAAATTCAATGATTATTTTAAAAACTGATGATTGATCGAGCTGTGCATTTATTTCAATAGAGCGAATAATCAGTCACAGATTTAATTATAATGACAATAATAATCATAATGATAATAATAATAATGTTCTCGATTTATAATAGCGCCTATCGTGATTGATAATCATCTCTAAGCGCTGTTTGCATTGAAATCATTACTCTGGTCATCGGATAAAAAAGGGACAAAATGAAATGAATTAAATAAAATAGAAAAAAATGAAAATAATAATAATAATTAATAGATAAATGAATTAAAATAAAATAAATAAATAGAAATACAAATAACAACGACAACAAAACTAAACAAATGTAGAAAGGTCCACTCTGTGTTGGTCTCGTGTCCACTTTTTGGGATCTCGGCCGGCCATCTAAACCAGTGGCCTGAGCCTTAATTAG
This sequence comes from Echinarachnius parma, assembly GCA_037951105.1. Classification (NCBI taxonomy): domain Eukaryota; kingdom Metazoa; phylum Echinodermata; class Echinoidea; order Clypeasteroida; family Echinarachniidae; genus Echinarachnius; species Echinarachnius parma. The sequence goes on along the minus strand of JBAMJV010002390.1, from coordinate 4,230 downwards.
GAGGGCTTGGGTTATAGGATAATCGATGGAATACGAGTTGGGGTTTAGGTAAGGGTGATGGTCGGGGAATTATTATAGCTTACCCGTTACAGAAGTAAGGATAGTGTCATCAACACAATCCTCACTTTCAAAGAGTCCATCTTTTATTTTGCCCGTGCAGCCCACCCAAAACGTTCGAGTTTGGTTGCCGGAGCGAGGGGCAAGTGCATCAGCGATGGCGTCTTTCTCACTCTCGTCATTCGGAACGTAGAGGTTGCCTCCTGTCCCCGTACACAAGGAAATGGCTGTAGCGTAGGGCACACGGCCATGCGTGGGCATCCCTTTGTAACATCCTGAACCTATGCTCATCCACATAGCTGGGCAAGAGCCGCCTGAACAGCATTGAGATAGAGACGAGTTAAGAAACAATGGGATATTGGTTTGAATATTTATGAATCGTTTGCCGTTTAATAGATAAATAGCAATACTAATTGAGAAATAATAATGAATTTAATGTATTCTCAATCGAGCAAACTTTGTACTAGTTTAAATTATGACGTGTTTTTCGGATGATCAAACAGAATTAATGTTAGTTCAAATTTTGAATTATGTGTCAGGAAAATAAAGACAAGAATATTAGTTAGTATTATGAATTGCACCAAGTCTTCTACCAAAAATATAAAAGATTAACAATATTTCAAGTATAAGTATTGGACATTCAGCATGAACTTCAGGGGGGACACAAGCGCCTCAAGAAAATATCAAGGACAGAATCGAATTACTTGAGTAATTAACCACCACTGCCACTACAACAACAAAACTAACATTAACAGCGACAACATACAAAAGTAACAAATCAAATCATCAACAACGACAATAAAAAACATCAACATCAATGAATGAGTGACGTATGATAATGGTGAACTGGACCCCATCCCCGTTTAGCAATGTAGGAATCTTTAGGTAACCATGTCGCCAAACTTCAGGCTGCACGTTTTCAACCCCCCCCCCCCCCCCCCCCGCCCCCCTTGACACTCAGATTTGTAGTACCGCTCAACAAATATTTATTGAAGCGCCCTCTCTGTACGTACCTTGAGTTGTTGGTCGCTGAGTAGTAGCATGCTCGGTTGTAGGCTCAGATGCTGCCGTATAATGAGTGGGACTGAATTCGCTTGTAGATTGAAATATTATTGAAGCGCCCTCTCTGTACGTACCTTGAGTTGTTGGTCGCTGAGTAGTAGCATGCTCGGTTGTAGGCTCAGATGCTGCCGTATAATGAGTGGGACTGAATTCGCTTGTAGATTGAAATGTTGTCAGTCCAGTGGTAGTGGATTCGGTTGTAGTCTGAGTGGTTGTGAGTCCAGTGGTAGTGGGTTCTGTGCTTGGTTGAGATGTTGTGTACTCGGTGGTAGTGGATTCGGTTGTAGTCTGAGTGTTTGGGAGTGTAGTGGTAGCGGGTTCAGTTGTAGACTGAGTGGTTGAGAGTCCAGTGGTAGTGGGTTCGGTTGTAGACTGGGAGGTTAGGAGTGTAGTGGTTGTGAATTCGGTTGTAGAATGAGTGGTTGGGAGTGTAGTGGTAATGGATTCTGTGGTCGGTTGAGATGCTGTTGTGCGTTCAGTTGCTGCTGATTCGGTTGTAGACTCAGTGGTTGGGAGTGTAGTGGTCGCGGATTCGGTTGTTTGTTGATAAACTGGTTCCTCACCTGGGTATCCCGGTTCCGGACCCTGGCCCCCAAAGTCTTAATAAAAACAATGTAAAACAATTATTCTTGTAAATAATTAGACGATGAAATGCAATCAGACATACAATGGCGTAGCGACGGGGGGGGGGGGGGGCAATTTGAAGGGGAACACATGAGGAAACATAAGGGGATACTTGTTGGAAAAAAGAAGAAATACATAAGGTGTGCCCCGATCAGTCCGACCATACTACACCGCTGCAGACATATCATTTTAATTGCAAAATAAAATTTTAATACAAAAGAGAAGAAAAAGAAGAGCACGTATTAAATTCACACTGTTAAAACATGTGGGGTTGAGGACAACAGAGGCCATCAAACCGATTAGTGTTCTCTCCTGGAATGATACAAGGAAAGATATGATACTGAATCAAAGTAAATGCAGTGTTCTCCACATCTCTTTCAACAAGCGAGAACCCAGGCATTTTTCCTGATCTACTCATCGCCGAAACCAAACTTCCGTCCGTCGACCATCATGCTGATTTGAAGTGGGACATGAGCAGTGGCGTACCCTGGACTTGTTCAAGGGGGGGGGGGGGTTATTTCGTCGACAAACATTTTCGAGGGAGGAGGGGGGGGGGGGGTTGAAACCCTCAAAACAGCCGCTTTTTCATCAAGGGGGGATGTTGAACCGCCAAACTCGCCCCCCCCCCCCCCCCCCCCCCCCGGGTACGTACGCCTATGGACATGAGTACCTCGGATATTGTCTCAAGGGCAAGCAGGCGCATCTACATTCTCTGTCGTTTGAACAAGTGTGGCTTCTCTAGATCTGACGTAACTGACGTATATGACGTACATGTGTATCAGACCATGCAGTCGTCATCTCGAACATTTGCCATCCCCTCGATTATCCGCTACTTAAAGGGGTAGTTTAGTTTTGGTAGAGAGGGCGCTGCACATCACAATTTTGTTGTGAGGTAATGAAAAACTGAGTGTCAAATTTGAGAGAACATGCAATTGTAATGGCAGAATAAACTTTATTTGGTCAAAATCGACCCAGAAACGGCTGAAATATCAATAAATATATCTGATCTTATAATTATTTGGGGCCCAAATAATTAGATGATTTTTGTTTTAAAATTAAAAAAATGCTTGCACTTTTTCAAAAATTTTCAAAAGCGTTTTTTTAAATAGTTGTTGATGATCTCTCTATTTAATCATTATTTCAATAAAACATCACATGCATAATTTTGTATGAAAAATGGTTGAAACCAATGCCTTTCTGGAAAGCGCCCTCTTGTATTTTAATGGCTCTTTTTGAATGATAACAGGCTTTTTACTTAGTCGTTTGCAATTTTGGATACCTTTCGAGCATGGTAGAGGTATAACTATTAGTTTATAATGTTACTGTCCAGGTTTTTTTTACTAAAGTTCAGCCTTACCAAAACTGTACTGTTGATGTTTTGTAAAATAATGACTAAATAGTGATATCATCAACAACGTATACTTAAAAACCTTTTTTGAAATTTTTAAAAAGAAGTATAAAAGCATTTTATGTACTTTTTTTTTAAAGTCAAGATGTCGTCTGGCTAGACGATATATAAATAACATATTTTTAAACTATGAGAGCATTTGAATGGGGATGATTCTCGCTTCACATGTTGTATTAAATGAACTTTCAAATGGATTTAAAACCAACCAATTTAGTGCCAAATGGCTTTTTCGGGAAGTACCAATACTCAAGTGTACCTTTAACTGATTTAGTATATTATAGGTTTTCCCGCTCAATTTCGCGATTGTGTCAATCGAATTGATAATAGGAGCAAACGAATTTGTGATTTGTGATCGCCGTACCAAAGCAGCATTCGAATTCGTAAATAGTCGTTCAAAATCACGTAGGAGCTGCAAGTGAATTTGCACAAAGTGCATACATTTTCATCAATGGTCATTCGAATTCGCGAAAGGGCAGTTGACAGTTGGCTGCACATTCGCGAATTCGAATGCCCATAAATGAACTTCTGTGCCTATTCACGAAAGCGTGTGCGTATGCATGAATTCGCATGCACTTATTCGGAATTTGGAAGACCGATACCAACGATTACGCGGCAACGCGCGAATTCGAATGACCCTAAATGAATTCGATTGAAAAAAGTGCAACATTGAGCGGGAAAACCTATATTACAACAATATTGTACTTATTCTTGTAAAGGTATTGTAAAGCTGACATTTTTTAAAGGTATGCCATGAAAAAGGTCTAGAAAATGGAAAAATAAACTTTGACATATTCAGTGTTATGAGTCTTAGTTATTTTGTTTAGTATTCGCTTGCGCCGTTGTTCGATCACAATCTGCGTGTGGTTCACGCACAGCCACGGGGAGCTCCCCGCAATCCGCCGGCAGCTATCGTGAGCGATTTTGCACGGGCTCGTAATGCATTATAAACTACGTTACCATGGTTACGTCGCTTTTATTATTTTGATGTCTATAACTCCACAAAAAGGAGATTTCAACCCCTAATGTTTCCAGGCAAGCTGTTAAATGACATTTTCTTTCATAAGAGACAATAACCTCGG
>JBAMJV010002389.1:5000-18869 GCA_037951105.1 Echinarachnius parma | reverse complement strand
CTAAGAATGCAGCAAGAGATCCTTTTGGTTGCCAACTAGGGTTAGCTTGGCGCTTACATGAAAACTTTGAGTTGTTAATCTGGCCATATCATTCAAACCATGCTACTAATGTATAAATAATAATCTAACTAGTGTGGTCTTATGAATACGGGCCCAGAAGGTTTCAGGTTCAATTCTTGCGAAAGCCCATTTTTTTGGGCAAATTGTTTACCTATTTAGTATATTTTGGGTCAGTTTCCACCTACATGTAGATGCCTTATCAATTCAAAACAAAAACAAAAATGGCAAATGCATTAAAAATAGAATAACTTCTATTTTGGCATATATATCAAAGAAAGCCAGGAGGTCACAAACTGGTCATAGAAGTTGGAATGATAAATTATGAGGAATAGGGGTGACTAGTTGTAGGGCTCAACATATATGTAGGCCTGCTGGCCCAGGGCCACCAAAAATGAGCTTCAAGCTAGGCCACTACAATTTTAAATGTTCAATATTTCTTGCCTGACCGAGCAACCAAAAATTACAGAATTTGTTATGTTTTTCTTTGTTCTGTGCGACTCAATTCTGATTTAGGGATGGGACAATTTGATAAATCAAGCTATTTAATTACCTGCCTGACAGGGCAACTGTGTAAAGTTTTCTAGCATTGCTAGTTGATTCATGGATGTCATTTCATTGCACTAGGGAAATTATTTTATTGTTGTTGCTGTGACTGTAACTAATTTTGTTTTTCTCTAAAAAGTGATTTGGTCATATGTCTGCAGACTTTACACTATATCTTCACCTAATATTGAACCCCTTTTCTACCAAGATCTATAAATGTATTTTCTTAAACAGTCTTCTCTGTTCCATGTTCATAAGAGAGATACTAACAACATAACAATTGACTAATTAATTTTATTCTAACATACAGTACATAATGTTTATACACCAATGTTTTACCAAACTAGTGCTGTAGAGCAATGAATAACTGTTTGTAACCGACCATCTTGGGTCAAAACTCTAGTAAAAACCATTTGCTAAATTAAGTTTTTAGCTAGGCAACCGTTTTTGTTAACCTGAAAGAATTTGACGGATTTGACGATCTTGGCCTATTTAACAATAGCCTACATGTACAATTGTTTATGTATTATTTAACAATTCTGGTACTGCTTGATGGAAACAGTCAAATGGTATGGTAGACTAAATACCGTGGTTGTGCATGCCATATTCATGTATGTAAACTAATATGTTTGGCCAAGAAATGGATTTATATTAATAAACATGACAATACCATTGACAATAACTATTAATTATTAATGACAAATAAACATACATTTGTTAAAGGAAAGAGACAATTTTGGAATTGAATTATGGAATTATGATCAATAAGTTTCTACTTGCAATTTAAATTGTTTTACTTTTGTTACTTTAAAACAGTGATTTCTCAGGAAAGTGATATTCTATTAAATTGTTCTAAATGACATCCAGTTTTGATATAATGAATGTTTAATCAGTTATTAAACATACACTGTACATTATGAAGACATGACCAGTATGATATTGCCCAGGTTCACCTAACAACAACAAAACAGCAGAAAATACAAAGCCTGGAATCTTAGATGTGATTTTTGTTTGCAGTACATGCATGCATGTACCACAAAATAACATTTTGATTGCTTGTGCTGTACACACTTTTGCTATAGTGACTATGGGACAGTGGAGGTGGGGGAGGCCCAGGCCTTCATGGAGAGGTGCATGGTTGCCACGGGAGCTGACCCAGCCCACTGCACTGACCTGGCCGAGGTACTGGCCTGTGCTGACCACAGAGGACACTACAGTCATGGCATGAACAGACTAGGTGAGAATACGAGAGGCCAGGGCAGGAAGGTGATAGATATGGAGGAGATGATAAGGATGATGTTGATGGTGATGATGATGATTGTGATAATAATACTTATGATTGTGCTTGAGATGGTATTGGTGTTGGCGATGACGATCATGTATCGTTTGTGCTGTATTGTATTAGTGTATCAAAATGAAAAGTAGAAATTGGTTGATGTCCATATGTATATGGACAATGATGTACATCTTTTGTATTATTGATGGTGATATTTTTCTCTCTTTTTCTTCTTCAACAGAAATTTATGTGAAGGAAATACAGAGTGGGTTGACAGAAAAATGTGGTGAACCTGTGATATTGAAGGTACGTTCTTCTCACCTCACCGTTTCATATTTTAACGGACAGTAGGGATGCCAACCAGTAGCTTGGCCAACAATCTCCATTGTTTGCTGTCCCTCGCCTCCCTCAGAGCCTCACACAGCTTCCAGCCTGTCCATACAGTGATGTTATCCTTTCATCTCTTTCTCTGCCTGCCTCCCTCTGTCCTATGTCTTCCTCAGAGCCTCACTCCGCTTCAAGCCTGCCCATTCGGTGATGCTATCCTCCCATCTCTTTCTCTGCCGCCCTCCCTCAGAGCCTCACCCAGCTTCAAGTCTGCCCATTTAGTGATGCCACCCTCTCTCTTTCTCTGTCCCCCTCCCTCAGAGCCTCACCCAGCTTCAAACCTGCCCATTCAGTGATGCTATCCTCCCATCTCTTCCTCTGTCCCCCTCCCTCAGAGCCTCATCCAGCTTCAAGTCTGCCCATTTAGTGATGCCACCCCCCTCTTTCTCTGCCACTCTCCCTCAGAGCCTCACTCAGCTTCAAGCCCATCCATTTAGTGATGCCACCCCCTCTTTCTCTGCCGCCCTCCCTTAGAGCCTCACTCAGCTTCAAGCCCATCCATTTAGTGATGCCACCCTCTCTCTTTCTCTGTCCCCCTCCCTCAGAGCCTCACCCAGCTTCAAACCTGCCCATTCAGTGATGCTATCCTCCCATCTCTTCCCCTGCCGCCCTTTCTCAGAGCCTCACCCAGCTTCCAACTTGCCCATCCATTTAGTGATGCCACCCCCTCTTTCTCTGCCGCCCTCCCTCAGAGCCTCACTCAGCTTCAAGCCTGCTCATTCAGTGATGCCATCCCCCTCTCTGTCTCTGCCGCCCTCCCTCAGAGCCTCACCCAGCTCCAAGCCTGCCCATTCAGTGATGCTATCCTCCCATCTCTTTCTCTGCCGCCCTCCCTCAGAGCCTCACTCAGCTTCAAGCCTGTCCATTCAGTGATGCCATCCCCCTCTCTGTCTCTGTCGCCCTCCCTCAGAGCCTCACTCAGCTCCAAGCCTGTCCATACAGGGATGCTATCCTCCCACCTTTCTCTGCCGCCCTCCCTCAGAGCCTCACTCAGCTTCAAGCCTGCCCATTCAGTGAAGTTATCCTCCCATCTCTTCCCCTGCCGCCGTTTCTCAGAGCCTCACTCAGCTCCAAGCCTGTCCATTCAGTGATGTTATCCTCCCACCTTTCTCTGATTCAATGTTTGACTTATTAATTTGTTATGTGATCCCTGTACAAAAATACACAGTAGTTTCTGAAAGCTTCCATCTCTGTGGCCTACATGTATATCCTCCTTCATGGAAAAATGCATGTTTAAAATGCATGTTTAAATAATGATTAAGTGTGGACATGGTCCATTTTAGCTATGTGTCCATTTCCAAGATATTTCACATGCTTGTATTGTTATAACACATCACTTGTCTCTCTGTCCAGCCTGCATGCATTTTCCCCAAATACCAAGAAAGTTTTATTTGATAGACAATTTAAAATCAAACAAGTTTAGTACCTGTGTATGTAGGATGTATTATTTTTGTAGTCATAAATGTCAAAGGTCATGGCTAATTATTTATGAATATATGTGTACAATTTATATCTGAAGAACTATGTAACTAGAATTACAGGTTATGATGTAAATGGTCACAGAATTAAATTGGTAGATGACTTGATTTGATGTTAATGTTTGAAAATTGATTTTGTTTGTTCTAATTCTACTCATGTAGGAGATGGCAAACCAAAAACTTCAAACATGATCTTCTTGGATTGACATTGATCGCATGTGTGGTGGGGCTGAGCATCCTTCTCTTTCTCAGATAAATGCATTGAAATGAAAAGTTTGAAGTTGAATGTACATAGTTGTTTCTAATTGTATGCAAAATGTATAAACAGTATTTGGTTGTTTCTAATTGTATGCAAAATGTATAAACAGTATTTGGTTGTTTCTAATTGTATTCCTGTAGGAGATGGCAGGCACAGCATGGGTGGATGGTTGCAATCTACTGGGCCCAGTGGTAGGCAAATTCTGCACGGATCTGGCCATCAAGAAGGCACAGGAAGCTGGCATAGGTTGGGTCGTGGCAAAAGGTTTGTATTAAACTACTGCACAGTGGTAAAACAAATTCTCATGAACTGCTTAAAGGGTACCACCACCCAAAAATAATATTCTTATAAATGAAAGGTAACATCGTTAGTATTCCATTCCATCAACAAGTTCACAAAAATATGTTTCCAGAAAAAAAATATATAATTGGATAATGCATCACCATTCTAAAGCATGCATTCATGGGTCTGAATGTACAAGACTAATTTGTCGAGAGCGAACGAATCGCCTGGGATTATATTGTCTCCAAACGTACGCGTGAATAGCATTGGCGCACTTGCAAATGTTTGGCCTGTACGGAACCAGGAAATAGTAGTGGTTCCGTAAGTGGTGGAAATGAATTGCTTTGTTTATGAATTACACAACCCTTTGCAAAATGTTGGGTATCTATTTGATATCACAAAACGGTACCAAAACATATAATTATGTGTTGTTCTTTGCCTGGTGGTCCCCTTTAAGAATGAAATGAAGAGATGATGAACGTAATCATTCAAAGATGCAGGGGTTAAGTGGGGCTGCACAATCAGCTTATTTTTTGTGGCCTAATAAAATTGATCCTGCCCACAATCTTCAATTTGTTAGTCCTATTGTGAAAATATGTAGATTGCTTAATGACATCGGGTGGTATTCTAATAAATTTATCGACTTAGGCTGGACTAAGTTCATGACCTTGAACTAACTAATCCACACTTTAGTCCACACCTCAGATTAGTTAAACCTGCAAACTTATCACTTTAGGCGGGCATAAAGTCATAAACAGGCCTACCAGAATACAAAGTTTTAGTCCTGACTAAAGTTATCAACTTAGTTGGGGGTTAGTCGACACTTAGTTAGCACTTTAGGCCAGACTAATACCGGCCATTTTATTTATCTTTATTGCCAAGATTTTCTCATTGCACACCATTCCTGCAGGGCATAGATTGTTTAGGCACAAGATATTTATTTTTTTTTGGGGGGGGGGGGGTGAGTCCTGAGAGTGAAAGCATATCAGTTTTTGATCTCCCTCTTAAAAATAATTTCCATTACTTCTTCACACATGTATTTTCAATGTACATTTGAATACAGTCTGCTTGTATATCTTGTTTTTGTTTTATCAGGCTCGAATCATTACAGCATTGCTGGTTTCTATGCGATGCGCGCTATGGATGCGGGAATGATTGGAATGAGCTTTACAAACACATCACCTCTGGTCATCCCAACTAGATCTAGGGAGGTAAGTTTGATGGTGATGAGGAGGAGGAGGAAGAAGAGGATGATGATGAGGAGGAGGAGAGGAGGAGATTTGGTTATGATAGCAATACTGCTGCTCCCACTGCTGATAATGATGATGATGAAGAGAATGATTATCATTAAGATGACGATTATAGCAATGATGATGATGATGATGATGATGATGATGATGATGATGATGATGATGATGATGATGATGATGATGATGATGATGATGATGATGATGAGAACTGAGAAGGAATATGAAGATGATGATGGTTAGCAATGATGATGATTATGAACGACGATGAGGTGGTGATGAGGAGGAGGTGGAGGAAGAGTAGAAAGATGATATAGTAATGAAGAAGAGGAGTATTTCACTCTTCAATTGTGTGTACAATTAACTATTATTCAGGGAATATCAAACAAATATAAAATGTTGAAATGTAGCTACTCTGCATAAAAACTGAAATAGTGCCGAGGTTTTTGTTGTTTTCTTTTGCCCCACAGGCATTGTTTGGAACCAACCCCATATCCGTGAGTGCACCAGCCCAGAATGGAGACAGTTATGTACTTGACATGGCCACCTCCACTGCTGCTTTAGGGAAGGTGAGAGCAGCTTTGTTGGATTTGTAGTGAAACATTTTTTATTTGTTTCATATGGTTGGTCAAAATCTTGATTTGAATGATAAAAATAAATCAATGTTTAATTTATTATGTTGATCAGAAATCAGAATTTGATTTATCCATAAGAAATTTACAGACTCGTCATAAGACTAAGAGTGTGATGGCTTAATATCTCTATGACTGTCAAATTCATTGCAGTTTCTGACCTACAAAAGTGAGTTAGTCATTTACCAGTTTAAAGATATACTTGAGTATTAATCCTATCTGAAAATTTTTTTAAAGAATTTTTACGGCAATTTTCGTCCATCGATCTGCACAGAAACCCCCCTAATGCTCTGTGCTGTTTCCCCCTATTTGCGTAAGCAAAAATACTGCTGCCAGGTCGTGCACGAAGCGTTGTTGTCCTGCAGTGCGATGTTCGCACAACCGTAACGATCCTTTGTCCAACACGTAAGCAATTGCTTAGGCAGTGCAAGCAAAAGGTTTCAGCACAAGCAAAAGCTTGTTCATATGAATTCAAGCAATTGCTTGAACTTGATATTTTGCTTGTCAAGCTCTTGCTTGTGCTTAAAGCAATTGCTTATAAGCAATTGCTTGTTTTTATGCATACGGCCCATTATCTGATAATGTTTCGTGTTCTTTTTTTTGGTGGGGGGGGGGTTATATGGCACAACAAATACGTCAAATATATGAACCATACTTCTCATTGACTGTGTGTGCCTATATTCAATTCATGCCCGTTACATATGACAAAAATTTATCCTCAAAAGCGTCGACATCATCCTTGACTTGAATTTGAATGCGGATGCCCCACCTCGAGATCGGCTGACTGTTGGCCGTCGTCGTCACCACTACTAATCCTCTGGTCTATGAACTCGAAGAACCGTCTTCCGTGCTTGCACACCCTCTCCTGGGCCAGTGCGATGCACATGGACGTCACAGCGAGACCCGTCACGGTGAAGAGAAGGCAGAAGAAGAACCGAGCACCTGTGTACTGTTCCTGCGGCACCACGTCCCCGAAGCCTATGGTAGTCAGGGTGATGAACGTGAAGTACGCGGCAGTGCCCAGGTCCCACCCCTCCACAAGGGTGAAGGCAAACGCGCTGATGAAGGTGTAGCCAACCAGGGTTAGGAAGACCAGCCACGCGGGGATGTCGTCGGCGTGGTAGCCGCTCTTGTCTACGGACCGTCCGCTGGTTGATTCATCGTTCCCACCGCTTCTTGGATTGAATCTCATCGCTTCCCTTTTCTTTTCCTCTTGGACAGGTTCCTTCTTTTTCCGCTGGTATTGCTGATTGTTTTGATCGTGGCTCTCGTAAACGGAATACAAGGTGGACATCGTCTGGTCGTCACCGAGGTCTGAATTGTTCGACCGGTGAAGTTGTTGCTCAGGTATTTCATACACATTAGAGATGGTCGACACTGAGCACTCGCCGCCATTGTTAGACGAGCTCGGCTGGTCCAGAGCGGAATTGTTGGCGTTGAGTCTTTCTCCTCCGGGTGCGTTAGATTCAATCTCGCTCAATTCTATCCCACCGTCGTGGATTATCTGCGGCACACATTTCGCCAAGGTGCTCGCTCTAACGGTTGTCGGTGCGTGCTGCCCCCGCCAATCGCTGTACTCCACCGGACACGAGTTAGTGTCTCTACCAGCGTGACCCGCACCGGACGTTGCGGGGTGAGTGTCCCTTTCCGTCGTGTTGAAGCGAACTGACTGCATATGTTGCATGGTGACGTTAGGTCGCTGGGCCTGGCCCGACCGCCTCCTCCTCTCGTGAATCCCGTACACCCTCTCGTCCCGCTCCTTCCTCTTGTCGGCCCACGAGCGACAGTTCTTGCAGAAGAGCCATCGGTAGAAGTTGATGAACCCGATGGCGAGTTGCTGTCCGACGTCGGCGAGGAGGTAGAAGGAGAACGGCACCCCGATGATGCTGAATATCACGCAGAAGATCTTACCGCCGAATGTCTCTGGAACCAGATCACCGTATCCTGCACATAAAAATAACAAACATTTTGACACAATATAATGAATATTCGTCATCGGTAGAAGTGTGTATATTCTATAAATATTTATGCAGTCAAATTTGTAATTACATGTATAGCTTTCAACTATTTTCCCTTCTTCCTCTCTGTTATTTTTTTTTCGCATTGAGGTTTTTTGTTCCGATTGTGTACATTTTTTAAAGATATACGTGAGTTTGGTTCTTTCTGAAAGTTTTGTTTTCGCTCGCTACAAAACATGCCGTGAGCCGGCGGAATCGACCGGGCTAGGTAAGGGCTGAACAACAGTGTTCCCCTTTTATTTCATCTCGATTTTTTTTTTTTTTTTACTTTGATTAATATTTAGAGCGAATTAGGTAACTATAACTCTTTCATTTGGGTATTTTAACCATCTTTCTTCATAGTCAAGGATATGCATGCGTGTTTATTTGCAAATTTACAAACCTCGACCATTACTCAATCATTTCTCTATTAGTATTAATACTTCAAATTATTATTGTAACATAGAAGAAACTGACTTTACTCATTTTTATTTATTTGTTTTTCATTTATATTAACAGTAACATCTTAATTTTTATAACGCTTAGTTTGATGTATCCATTTTTTTTACGCACGGCCTTGCTGTGAAGCATCATCCCACTAATGTGTTTTTCTTCCTCAGCCGAGAAACATTATTTCATAAAATAATCAAGATACAAGTAGTGGACATATAACACTCAAACTGTAAGTTTTACACACACAAACAAGTTTTTAGATGTGCATCATTAATTGTACATGTTGTTAAAACGTATTATCATTATCAGTATTATCAGTGTCAACGTTTGCGTAATCATCCGGCTGATAGCAGTTTTTTTTACCGGGGTGAAAGAAAATCAAACTGTTTGTAAAGTAATGAAACGAGTTAACGATAAAACCCTTACCGATTGTGGTGATTGTAGTCATGGCGAACAGTATAGCACTCGGGAAAGACCAGTCTCGACCATCCATCAGCGTCTTCTTCCTCCCGGCCTTCCAGTCGGGATGGTTCACGGTATCGATCAGGGAGTCGAGGACCAGGCTGATGTTGAGTTCTTGGCTCGACGAGCTGTTCGAACGGTCGTTGAAGGCCTCGATGATCCGGAGCTTAGTGCGGTGAGCCAGGTCGAGTTTGGAGTGCTCCTCGTCGCTCAGCATCGCGTACGTCGAGGACTCCAGGGCGTAGAAGACCAGACCTCCGACGACGAGGTAGGAGATGTAGACGAGGACAAGGACGAAGTGGGGCGCGAGGTAACGCACGCCGTCGAGAAACGACCGCCATGTCGAGTTCGACGACGCGGTACTGGTATTGCTCTCAGACATGGCTTTGTGGCTCACCAGGTTGAGTTTCGATGAAAACCTGTACATTGGGGGGAAAACAAGTTGCCAAAGCTCAATCCTTTGTGTCTCACGACAGAGTAAAATTATAACACAAATCCTTCACAAGAGAAGTATAATCTACAGTCACGTATACGAGGTAATGTAGTGAAATAATGAAGACGTTTTGCTTTGACCGAGTATTTGGTTTGCTGATTTCTTTCGCTCAGTTATATAAATCACTCCTGATCAATGGCCACGAAGCGTCTCAGACAGAATGCTTTGAGGTATATCTAAGACAGCAAAGTACATGGTGCATATGATTAAAACCAATTATGAAACAGACACGGGTTTGCCCGATTTCCTTGTATAGAGATGTCCTCACCCCCTGTGTGGCAAAGACACGTTCTTTTTGTTTCAAGGGCATGTGGAAAGCCAATGTACCACGGTAATTGTTTCATTGAAAGGGTTAATTGGTGAGTTATAATGTGTGAATTCACGGATTACAGGATGTTTTCAATAAGACTTGAATGGCTACGGGAGAGCACCCAACCCAGTACTTCCGCCCGTTCCCCCGCAGCCGACTTTGCCCAACCCATAGCCTAGGTGGTCCATCCGTTTCCTGAAGAAAAAAATAAAGCGAGATAGAAAAAAAAACGCAAGTTTTAAACATTATAATTCCAGCATCAGTATCTCCATCGAGACATTCTTCATAAATTAGTATCATTTTTGTTTTAAATATGTGGCGTTATAGTCAATACAGCAATGAAACCATCAAACCTGTATTAGCGGTCATCCGTCTATAGCATTAGCAGCCAACCTGTTTATAGTGGCCACCCAAAGTGATCCCACACAGAGAAGAGGAACAGTTTTATGGAAGCTGTATAATTAAAGAGGTCAACTGTCTACAGTGGCCACTTTTCTTGTTTACTTTGGGTGGTTACTAGCATACACAGTTAGACTGTATGTTCGTTCTGCAGTTGTTTATTGAGGCTCAGATTTTGCTGTTATAGTTGATGCAGGCAGATTCCATACGTCAATTTAAGAACACAGCGTGTTGCGGTACGTACGTGTGAACACACTTTTTGTCTCACAATGTGGACCACAGTAGAAACACAATGGGTGATTTCAAGTATGGTGTTTAAGGCCGGTGTTAGTGTTTATTACACACAAACACCAGTTTGATAAACACTAACACCAGCCCTAAACACCATACTTGAAATCACCCAATGAGTGATTTAAAAATATGGTGGTTAGGCTGGTGTTGGTGTTTATCATATTTATCAACACCAGTGTGAAACACCGAACTTGAAATCACTCAATGTGTGGGCCATTATATCAAATTAAAGGAACATTTTTATGTCAACACTCACTCATCACAATTTGAGACACAGTGTGAATACAGGCTGTGTATAAACCATAGTGTGCTTACACCAGAGTGTCAAACATCGAACTTGAAATCACTCAATATGTCGACCATATAAAATTGGAACATATTATTTATAATGACAACACTCATCACAATGTGAGACACAGTGTGAACACAGGCTGTGTATAAACCACGGTGTGCTTACACCACATCGAACTTGAAATCACTCAATGTGTGGACCATATCAAATTGGAACATAATTATAATAATTATACTGCCAACACTCGTCACAATGTGAGACACAGTGTGAGCACACCATTCTGTGAACATGCAGGCTGTGTACCACAGTGTGCTAAGATGCACTGCGTGTTCTCATGTTTATGTCGGAACTCCATTTAATACCCCAATAAAACAATATACAAAATGTCTTCTTTCTTCTCGTATGTAAAACAACAACAACAAAATCCATAATGCTCCAATATACAAACTGTCTTCTTTCTCGTATTAAAAAAAAAAGCAATTAAAACAAGATAAAGCATGTACGTAGATACAATATAAACTACAATATTGAACAATACAAAGCACGTGGGATTTTTGAGACAACGTACGGAAATAAACAAGGACGGATATCCTTAATTAAGGACATCGAATCTTAACATTCGCATGAACTCTGAAATTACATAACTGATCAATCAAACTACCCCTTTACAACCCATCCCGATAAGAAAGAAAAAACCCCGCTTAGATATCTGGAGATTCACGTCATAGTACATGATAAAGAGTCTGATTGATGTTATGATGGGCAGCAAGTTTGATAATAAATCAAAATTTCGTGGTACTTAAGAAATAAAATGATATCACGAATGTGTTGAGATAATCATAATCAAATTTTTTGTTAAACGACTATACATAATTATATTGTAGCTGATAGAACTATACATTGCATTTGAGTTTGAACAATTTCGCCTCCGTACAGTACACCCCGCCCTTAAAATGTAGGTGACCAGACATTGCTCCGAAGTTACGAGTTTAGTGTTATGTTTATAGGTTTAGGGTGAGAGTCTAATGGGTGATAATGGGTCATTGTTATGTCTTCGATTGGGCTAGAAATAGTTATTGGATTTGAAATATTACCAGCCACTGGCGTAGATCTGTAAGCGGATTTGTTTTCTCAGGTGGGATAATCTGTTCATGTACCCCAGCGAACTTGTCCATTCTCTCGGCACACGGCCGAGTGCACACTAACAATGGCACGCCTTAGGGGTCCATGGTTCAACTGTAATGAACGGCGGTACGTGCGATGAATCAAGCACTGGCACGGTAAAAAATTGACAAAGAAGAGAACCTGACATGGTGTCACTCCCCAGCGCCCTAAAAAAAAACTACACAACCAAATTGACTGTTCTTGGTATCGTGTTCATTTGAAAAGACACCCTATCCGATGGACATAATACAGTTGTTACTATATTTTGGGGAAGTGCCCCGTTCCGGTTTTTTTGGGCCACCCTGTATAATTACATGTTATCTCACTCTAAATGGCGTGTTAAGTGAACAAATGTCGTCTGATACATGTCATGAAACCGAAAATCAAATGTCATTGGATTATTAATAAATAAGATTCGATTTAAATATAGCAGGCATAATTTAATGCTATCAAGTATCATCATTGCCATTTCCTCATTCTGCTGGGTGCCCGCAACCTTTCGAGTGGTGATAAGAGATAATGTAAGTCAGCCTCGAATCCATCCTTGCAATTATAGATAGCAGGTATTTGAGAAGTCTGGGAACGAACCTTACTCATTAAAGGGATCTATAATATAATATAATAATAATAATAATAATAAATTAGACTTTTAGAGCGCCAAATCCACTCTGAAGAGTGCTCAAGGCGCTTTTTGAAGAAAATTAGAATCAAACAGAAAGGTTTTAAGGTGAGACTTAAAAGATTCAGAAGTGAGGCATAACTTTATATGTTCAGGAAGCCTGTTCCATAAATTCGGAGATGAATAAACAAACGATCTTTCCCCCCAGGTTTTTGAGACTTTGAGAGGAACTAGAGAACTGGAGTGGATGAACGTAATGATCTTGCAGGGGTGTACCTCTGAATTAATGAAATTAAATATTGGGGAAAAGTCAATAATAAGATCTTAAAAAATAATACGTTGCTTTACAGGTAACCAGTGTAATGATCTCAAAATGGGAGTGATGTGAGTGCGCTTGGGGGATAAAGAAACTATGCGAGCTGTTTGATTCTTAATTTTCTTCAAAAGCGCCTTGAGCACTCTTCAGAGTGGGATTTGGCGCTCTAAAAGTCTAATTTATTATTTATTATTATATTATTATTATTATTAAAACTAAAAGTCAACTTTGAAAAAGTTACGTTTCCATGTGTTTTGGTCAAACTAATAATAATTAATATTGCTGAAATAGTATAAGGTTCGTTCGTTCGTGTCTCCTTAATTAATTAGATCAATATTCAAGTTCCTATTGAATTAAGTTCTTCCATCGCTCGATGGCTGCTAGGACAGGACTGGTCGTCATCCGTGCAATCCGTCTCGCCGCACTGCAATATGTGGTCAATATTATGCACTGCAGTATAATGTAATATTTAGATTTAAATCGTTACATGCACAAATATAAGCCGCACAGATTGCACTAACATTGCACGTGCAGTTTGTACACCCACATTTCCCCCGCTATATTATATATACGGATCATAACCACACCTTGATCACTTCGTGCTGCTGCTTTTCATGTGCTTTCCACGTGCTGCTGAATTTGTTTGTGAGCTAGGACTAAGTTATTTCTGACATTTGGTCGGTAAATTAAATGGCGTCGTCATATTTGCCTTCGATGACCTGCTTCAACCAAAAGGCGCTAAATCCACCTTTTCAACTTCCGAGGAAAACAGGTTTCTTTGTCCCACTTTGTACACGTGCTTATGGGAATATGAAAATTGAACTTTCTATATTTTGATTTTGAGTGAGTTATTTGTCGTAAAATGTAGATTCCCTAGATAGCTAGGTAAATTATAAATGTAGATATATC
>JBAMJV010002388.1:0-53390 GCA_037951105.1 Echinarachnius parma | reverse complement strand
TTGTAATTGTGTTTTTTTTTTCGAGCATGGTGAAGTTATTACTATTACTTTACTCAACTATCCCTTTAATGTACATAAGGAATGGACAAAATCCATACAATTTCGATAAAATTCGTATTTTTTTATCAAATCGAAGACAGAAAATATGTGGTAGGTATCCCTAT
The DNA here is from genome assembly GCA_037951105.1 of Echinarachnius parma. Taxonomy (NCBI): domain Eukaryota; kingdom Metazoa; phylum Echinodermata; class Echinoidea; order Clypeasteroida; family Echinarachniidae; genus Echinarachnius; species Echinarachnius parma. The sequence continues at coordinate 53,226 of JBAMJV010002388.1, read as the reverse complement.
TACCATTGACTATACCTCTTTTGGTATAGCATTAACTCATTTTCCCCTAAAATATTATAAAATGGAAAAAATAGCGTAAAACTACTACAAAAATTGATAAAAAAGTGCTTGGTCCAATAATTTTCTCCAAGGCTGTATATCAGGATGTAGCCAAGACTGATGAAAGCTGAATATTACATTGCAATAAACAGACGTGTATTATAAACTGAAAATGAAAACAATTATAAGGGAAATTGTTAGTGTAGTCGCTAATTACACATTTATATTCAGAATCGTGACATTCGCCTGTGACCTTATACAAACAAGAGAAACAATTTACAAAATAACACAAAGGCGTATTTATTAATTTATTTATTTATGTATTATATATTTAGTTATGCTATTTTCTTTACAACTGATATTTCTTCAGAATCTGCTTTAAAGTTTACGAGAGCCCTAGCTGTATATACATTGATAAGAATAGGATGGAATTGACACGAACAAACTGAAATCTCCTGGAAGCTGCAGAACCCCTGCCATGGAGTTTTGAAAACATGTCATATTCGAGCAAAACCATGTCATATTCGAGCAAAACCATGTCATATTCGAGCAAAGCCATGTCATATTCGGGCAAATCGGTGTCATACTTTTTAGGCAATATAAAGACATATTTGGGCAAAGTCATGTTACATTTGGGAAAACTCATGACATTTTAGAGCAAAACAAGGTCATTTTCGGTCAAAACTCGTATAAATAATAGATAAATCTGTAAACCAATCAATAATTTGGCCACTTATATGCATTGTCCCCGTCCCCGACCGCTTACATGTGAGAGAGACCTAACACCTACAACTACTATGATTGCAAGAACATAAATGTTTGTTCATTTTTTCTTTCTTTCTGAACTTCATAAATAAATATATATTATCATATAATACAATGTAATAACAAACATAAACACATGTAGTTAAACGGTAAAACAGTACAATTCAGCAGAACTGCAAAAACAAACAAACCAAAAAAACGCGCAAGCAACAAACAAACTAACTAACAAAATGATAAACATCACACGTTTTGGTTCTAGACAGCCATTACATGATTATACTGAAGTGAAAACTTATATACATGAATAAATAAATAATAAGACCTAATTAACTTTATATAAAAACAATGGCATTATTGTAAAGGTGCATCAGATTCTCTTGATAGATAAAACCGGGAATGAAATGTAGAGAGGAGAGCGGAAATAAATAGAGTGCGTACATGACTTTGTCATGTTCGTGTATAACTTTGGTCTCAAAGACACACAAAATGTCACGTCTATACATTCAACCTGTGAACCGCAATAGAAGAATATCATACTTATACAAGCGTATACTACTAATAACACATTCTCGTAACTGGCGTACAGATCGGGAGGCGGTCGGGTCTGCAGCCCCCCAAATAAAATGCAGATGTGGTACTATTTAATGTATATTGGATTAAAAAGCATTTAAGAGGTCAATTTTAGATATATATGCTTGTTCACCCATTGCTTACGGGAACCGGGTGGACTATGTTCAAAGTCTATGGGGATTTCAGAATCTCGAAGGGAACGGGCTTAACCCGTACACAAAATACCCTTAATTTAATAGGATTTAGTAACTTTTAGTAACTTTGAGCGAAAACTGACGACGGGTTGACAAAATGTGAATCTCTGGATGTGATCAGATATTTTCCACTGAGTTATGTGTGTGTGTGTGGGGGGGGGGGGGGGGGGGGGGGCGTCGATCACGGGGGGGGGGGGGATGGGGGGATATATCCCCCCCCCCCCCCAATATTTCAGGTGGGGGGATGGCCTGTATTATCATCCCCCCCCAATATTTGGGGTTCAAAAATATATAATAACATTAAAATTAAGAAGCATTGCCCCCTCTCATGAATGGAAGTTGTTACTATATAGTCTTCTTTAAAGCACTTTTTGATAATGCTTAACTGCCCGAATCCAAAATCTTCCGGGGCTGCGCCCCTGGAACCCCCATTAAGGTTATTTGACCCAGTCCCAGCCCTGTCCTACTCATTAAATAGTTTTATTCAGGACTTCTCTCTTGGCAAACTTTCAGGTGATCCTGGCCCGCTGTCTGTGCGTCTGCGCTTCGCTCACTAGAATTGAGCTAACTATTCAATAGTTAATTATATTATATGACCTATAAAGATACTGGTGTGCGATTGGTCAAAATGCTGTCACGTGACCATCGCTACAAGGATGAGAAGCGATATATTGACCGATCAGTCAATATAACGCCGTTATATTGACCGGTGACGTAATTTACGTCACAATGGGTGTGTGAAGATGAACAATGTGCGCGTATTAGCATCCTGGCACGCGGAGATTGCGGGATCCGAAAGTAAATTTGAAAGGAAGGTCGAATAAAGAAGCATTTTGCGCAGCATTTCGATAACAACACACTGTTTTACTGGAAGGATTTCGATTTAATCTAATGATTTTCCCTTGTCCATAATTTTATTTCAACACCAAATTTATATTTATCTTGATTTGTATCTATATAGGTCATCATAATATAACAGATATTGACTTTTTCCTTCGGGAACCATATAACATTTCATTTCCCTTGGGGAGTTATATTTTTGTCTCGGAATACTATATTTTTCCTCAGCGCTACGCGCTTCGGAAAAATATAATGTCCCTCGACACAAATATAACTTCCCTCGAGGATCTCAAATGTTATATTGCCCCTCAAGACAGTCAATATCTGTATAGTATTTCTGGATATTAAAAATCCCAAAGATTCCGGGGGCTTCGCCCCCTGGACCCCCAATAAGTTTTCCAATGCGGGTATCCCTTGACTTATTCTATTCAGGGTTCCATCAGGATGATTGCAATCAACAGTATTTATCTATCAGACTAAAATTCATCCATACTTGGACAGAGCCCTCATCATAGCATGCAGGACCTTGCAATATGCACTTAATAATCTTCCAATTTCTAAACAGCTAAATCAAAAGCCAATTAACTAAAGAATAGTTAACTCTATATTTACATATAGACAACATAATAATATTACAAATCCCAAAGCTTCCGGGGGCTCCGCACCCTGGACCCCCAATAAGCTTCCCAATGTGGGTAACTCATGACTGATGCTATTCAGGGTTCCATCAGAATGCTTGCAAATATGTATCTATCAGGCTAAAGTTCATATTGGACAAAGCCCAGTTCATAACATGATGCTTGCAATGTGCACTTAAAGGGGAATTCCACCCCTGAAATGTGATGTTTGCTATAAAATGAAGTGAATATGAAGAATCTTGATCGAAAATCTGAGCAATACAAAAGTTATGACAGGATGAACTTTGCTCCGATTTTTAGTATCGTTCGCAATTGCTATCGATCGTGACGTCACTTGCGAGCTGCAGCCATTTTGACTTCTACATGGAAACTTTACACAATTTAAATATTCTTCATAACAAAGCAAATTTATGAGCTTACAAATTCCAAAGAGGTTGGCCCATCGATATTCTTCTATGATTTCGTGAAAACAAGCAGAGAAAAATTAATTGTTTGCAACGAAAATGAGAAATAAGTGTATTTTCATGTACTAAAGCCATGGCGAGTTGCTCGTCAATGATGTTGCATATGGCGGCAATTTTGAAACGATCGCTCATTATACATGATGTTCAAATAGGTATAACTCCCGTGTTTCTTGTCCGATTTTGATCAAATTTTCCCCAATTATGCCTCTTATTCTGCTTATTCAAATAACGAATGGTTTTGTCAGGCCCGGAATACCCCTTTAATAATCTTCCAATTTCTAAACAGCTGAATTCAAAAGCTTCGGGGCGCCCTAAAACTCTTAAACTCTTTTAGGGTGCCTGAAATGTATGACATTGATACATCGATTTCTTTTGTCTCCCCCCATAACCATGATTGTATTAACATATTATTTGTTGTTGTTGTGATACAAGTGCCCTCAGACCCCCGTAGCTACGCCAATGCAATGTAATGACAAAAAGTCTTCCTTGTTCATGAACCTGTCATTATCACGCATAATTATTAGTCAAACGGCTCTGAGAGACTCTGATTTTTTTTTGCTGTGTGCTCTGTAAACAAATCAGAAATGTCGCCATCTACAGGCTAGGACTGATCAAAGTTCGGCGTCGTTAAATATAGTAAATAAAAACAATAACAACAACATTATTTTTAAAACAAGAAATCACGGATCGGAAATCATCGTCGAGTCGAGTTTTGTGGCTATTAATACTCTCAAGAACAACGAGCTATTGCAGACAAAAATTGCAGAATATTTGCTGTCGACCATACGGTAAAAGCAACTTTGTGTGTAGATATTATGTGGAAAGAGATATAGGCTAATGTAATTGTAAAAATTGCAAAACTATGCATGTCAGTCCCGTGCGTTCAATTTTGTGTATGGTTGAGAGACCCCTACACCGCACATCTACTAGTAGGGAGTTCGGTGACTTTTGGATTTGTTGAAGGAACCTCAACAAACTTAATATCATTGGAAAGCTTGTAAAGTGAGAAAAATAATGGTGCTTAAATCAACTTATTAGCTTCAATATTAGTGGAGATATTCCAATTCTAGAGGTAGAAGGTACAAAGTTTGGTTCTGCCAGTTTCAGGTGATGGACGGTAACTATGCTCTGCGCGTGCCCCAGCGCTATTAATAGAAAACGCATGCCTTAACATGGCTAAAAATATCAAAATCAGTACGTGGGCAATTTGTTTACATTGGATGATCGCAGCTTAGCGCTATTACTACTCCCATAGTAATGTATTTCAATGTGTAGAGAAATCAACACACTTTCATAAAATACTACTTTTCCATACCTTTTTCAGATTCCTTCCTCCAGTTTTAAACGATTTTTCGTCGAATTTTTGTGCCGAAAATCGATGCAAAAATGTCAGCAAAACAATCCTTCAAAAAAATCAATTTGCAAGGTGAAAATTCCAAAAAATTCCGGCGAATTTGGTGTCATTCGAAAGATCAGATACTGCTCTACACGAAAATGGCCTCAAATTCAACGTAGAGGGAGTTTACGAACCCCTACTCTGGCATGGAAGTTGAGTGAATTTATGCACTGTGGTAGCAAAATGGAGTCTTCAAGTGCAGTCGCTACCGCGACTACCGCGAAGTCTCCTAACTCACTGCGCATTCAGATTGTTTTTTGGGGTGTTAAAACATCGATTTAGGAACAACTAATGCCATATCCAGATCAAGGAAGGATTAAGCTTCAAGAGGATACCAATTTCATGGTAAAATATTGAAAAATATGAATTCTACCATAGGTTTTTGGTAGCAAAGTTTTGCGTGTTAGCAGATACAAATGCGTGATTGCGGTATTCGGCCGTTCTCTCTACAGTAAATAGGTCCAGTGAACTGGACCATTTACACGCAACATATAGGAACTCGTGTATGCATCATGTACCTGCCCGACATTATCGGTGTCAACTCATTCATTCCACATTCATGAAACATTGTATACAGACACTGCTGTACACAACATATTAAGTCGTGTTTTCATTTAGCATTCGCTGCATTGCAATGGTTAAATTACTTACAAATGTTAATGTCTTTTCGTCAGTTGTTGACTCCTACCCGAAGCTCGGCCATCTTTGAAGAAGTGAAGCTACGACGCGCCCGCCGCGCCCGCATACGGTGATCATAAGCTAACCGTATAGTAAACAAGCTGCACTGGGGAACAATAGCACGCACGGACGTGCTTAGCCTTAGCCTTAACACAAGCCGTATACTCTTTTTTCTGAAAGAGGGCGCTAAACACGTACACATATTAAAATCTGCGCAACATTTTTAGAAACCACGGAGTAGATCAAAACAAATAAAAAACATCTGGAAAGAAGAATAATAAACCTTTTTTGGCGTCATGTATCTAGCAAGCGCTAGTAACGTTCCTGTGCGATTCTTGTCAATAGATGGCTCACTGTTTTTATGTACATTTTTAATTCAGTGTACATGTGGAACACGATTCGGGGTGTGCTGGAACTTACTCATTTTTTTCCAGAGAAAAAGAGCTCAAATGCCAGGAAAGTGAAGAGAAAGGACAACAAAAATAGCATATTTGGTATGTATAGTAGTTTAACTTTATTAATTTCTACAACATTCACCACCAACACCACTGTCAAAACCAAAATAGCAACACAAACTTGTTGCACGGGCTTGAACATGTTGTAAAATAAGGCGCACGTATGACCAATGCTAATTGACCTATGTGTGCTACACCGCATCCATACCACATCTACAATGTATTGTAAATGGTCCTGATGGACCATTTACTGCTCACAGTGGTAAAAATCTACGGGACACAATTTGAACTACAAACAGAGAGAAAAGAACAGCATATCTAAAGTAAAAAATTGCATACCTAGATTGAAGCTGATTTTATGATTTATTGTACAAAATTTCATTTTCAAATGATAAGTCATACTTACAAAAATCGTCATATAAGTTCAATTTCTTTCTCTTCCTGCTCGATGTCCCATCGTAAACAAAGAAAGCCCGCCCGCAACATGCGGAAGCCGCTTATTATTGTCCAAAACAAGCCAACTCGCGATCTGCAAGCATGCCCGCCGTATCCGATTTCGGATACGCCGTATCAGAATTCGGATACGCCGTGTCAGAATTCGGATACGGTAACACGTGTGGTGTGGGAAGCTTGCGGGAAATACATGACAGTCATCCAGATAGCAGCAACACTTTCGAGAGGGATCACGACTGAGATTTTCTCAGTCTTTTTATTTTCCAAAACTGCAGATTTTCCATTTTTTTCGACATTTGAAGAATAATTTGGACCATTTTGGTAAGTTCATATAACACTTGTATCATTTTTAGGGCCAGTCATGATTGATTTTGTTGAATTTAAGATAAGAATTTTGTGTGAAATTTTGACAAACTTTTTTTGTACTGTCCCACATTGTTCCCGTATAGCGCAGCATTACAATGTAGTGTTGTGTGATCCATACCTGTTCTGTCATGTCATGCATGCCAATTCGTGGGCACGCTTTGGTAGAGAATGCCACTGTGATGTGAGTGTGACCTTGAATTGTCTTTGAGCGTGAAGATCTGTGAATTGAATTTTGAGCACAAATTGTGCACCAGTAACTTGAAATAAAAATATGGCACTCTCTTCCGAGACTTGCCCACGGCGTGACATAAAGAATGGATATTCGTACAAAATTTGCATACTGTAGTCTATCCATAGAGCATCTGTTCTTTATGTCTTTAAACATGTGCATGCCGTGAGCATGTTTTAGAAGAATTTGACAAGATGCCCCAAACTCGGTGAGCACTGCAACATCAAACCAATATTTCATGATGCAGTATTCATATTCCTTGTCAGTGATACAGTGGAACCTTTTTAATAACGAGGTAATTTCACCGGTCCGGGTTCTATGTGTATTTTAAAGCCCTGATGCAACAAGATAACTGATAATGAGGTAAATTCAATGGGCCCAAAAAAAAGAAAAAAGAAAAGATGAATACAAGAATTAAAAAATAAATAAATTATCCATCTTTAAACAAATTTGAAAAATTAAAAACTAGATAAATATTCTCTTTTATTTTTCTCTCATATCCAACAAACAGCTTGAGAAGCTTCACTATGTCTGGTCTTGGAAACAAGCTGGATGACATTGATCCTGCCTCAGCTGGGCTTCGAGAGATAGGAAACCAGGCTGTTTGGTCCCTGTCGTCATGCAAGCCAGGATTCGGTGTGGACCAACTAAGAGACAACTCCATGGGTATGAGCATCTTCTGAAATTTAATATACAGAGCTGCCAAACATTCCGTTTTTGCAGTAATTGTTATGTTTTAGCAGTAATTGTTATGGTTTTTCAATGTAATTATGGCAGTACAATTTATGTCGAGCCCACCGAGGTGGAGGGAGACTAAGTGATCCAAATTGCGTCCGTCCGTCCATCTGCCATGACCTTACAAAAATGTGAATAACTTTCCAACCCTGCATCTGTTTGTAACCAAACTTGATTTGTAAATTTATGCCCTATATTGGCCTCCATGATATTCTGGGATCAAAGGTCAAATGTGAAAGTTTTGGGATAAGAGTCTATTAGGGTTGATAACTTTCCAACCCTGCATTGGCCTCCATGATATTCTGGGGTCAAAGGTCACATAAATAGGTCAAAGGTCAAAATATTTTAAATGATTGAAAATCTAGCAATCCGGAAGTCTCGGCTCCATTCCAAGCGAAGCCTATTATATTTCTAGTCAAGTTTGAATTAAATTGATAAAAAGGTGCATCACTTTGTGTGATCCCACGCACTTTGTTTAGAAAAGTTGATTTAATTATCCTTGGGTTAGTGCCCGGTTTATATTGCTTCTGACTAATCGAGCAATGAAAAGGGTTTCATGGGAACATCCCCCATTCAATGGTCTTTATGGCTCAATGGTTTCCGGAGGTCTCGGGTTTGATTCCCGGCGAAGCCTATTTTTTATTTATAAATAAAGCCCCTAGATACATTTGCATCTAGAGTTCAATGCAAAACATATTTTAGAATATTATTTCCATGCAGGGGAGTTAGAAAAGTAGCCCTTGTAAAAATTAATTTAAATTTGTTCCCTGTTTCCCATGCCAGACACATACTGGCAGTCAGATGGGATCCAGCCCCACCTGGTCCACATCCAGTTCAGGCGCAAGACGACGGTCCACAGCGTGGCCATCTATGCAGACTTCAAGTCGGACGAGAGCTACACGCCGAACAAGATCTCCATCCGGGCCGGCAACAGCTTCCAAGATCTTCGGGAGGTGGAACTGCTGGAGCTAGGCGAGCCAAGCGGCTGGATATCCATCCCCCTCACGGACTCGGAGGGTAAGCCAATCAGAACGTTCATGATCCAAATTGCCGCGCTGTCCAATCACCAGAACGGTCGCGACACCCACATGCGCCAGATCAGGGTGTACGCTCCTGCACAGAACACAACCCTCAGTAGCAGATTGCCTGTGTTTACGGGAGTGGACTGCGCAATGTACAGCACTATTAGATGATGTCACCTAATTGTTACTAAGGACTTATGGATCTGTCCAATCACTAAAACAGTCGCGATAACCACATGCGCCAGATCAGGGTGTACACTCCTGCGCAGAACACCACCCTCAGTAACAGATTGCCCATGTTCACGGGAGTGGACTGTGCAATGTACAGCACTATTAGATGATCACGTCTTCTGACTGTTACTAAGGACTTACGGATCTGTCCAATTACCAAAACAGTCGCGACACCCACATGCGCCAAATAAGGGTGTACGGCTGTATGCTCCTGCGCAGAAAACATTCCTCAGCATCAGATTGCCTGTGTTCTCCGGAGTGGACTGTGCAATGTACAGCACTATTAGATGATCATGTATTCTGACTGTCACTAAGGACTCTGTCAATTAACCAGAACGGTCGCGGCACCCTGTACACTCCGGTGCAGAATATGACCTTCAGCAACAGGTTGCTGTTGTGGTCCAACTGAATTCTAGTAACCAAAACCATTTAAGCATTTTATGTATTTTCTTAAGTCAAGATATAGTCTGGCTAGATGATATATAAATAAAATATTTTGAAATTAAATTGTACAACTACATGTATGAAAGCATTTAAAAGGGAATGATTCTCATCTTACATGTTTTATTCAATGAACTTTCAAATGGAATTAAAACCAACCAAAACCCTACCAATTTTTTTTCGGGAAGTACCAATACTCAAGTTTACCTTTAACCTTAGTTGGGAACTAAACCTGTGATCTCTTTTTGCTTACTTAGCCCTATCATCTGAAATAGACTTAAAATAGAAACGAATTAGTCTGGTTTTATGAATATGGGCCTAGGAGACTACTCAGATGGGGCTCAAAGCAATATGCTGTCAGTCAAGATTAAAGATAATAATGATAATAATGGGTCACTTAGAAAATTTACAGCCATTATTGATGAAGACAAAGAATTGTTAACACGTACGGTAAGTAAATCCCATTATAAGTCATTATATCATTCACTGACATTATGTAAATCAGTTTGATTTATCTTATAAACTGTAATTTAATATCGCAGTTGTAGAATAGACCACTAAAGGAATTGCATCACTTTCTTTATAGTGAGTTGGAGCCAACCAAAAAAATACACGGGGGCAAAGGGCGATTCGCCCCCGATACCTTTAAAATCGCCCCCGTGAGCCACGGCACGGGGGCGAAAAAAAAAAAAAAAAAAAAAAAGATTTAAATTTTTTTATTTATTTATTTTTTATTTTTTAATCATCTTTTTGCATGATTGGAAAGTGCCAGAAACGTACCAAACATGGCATAATCAGATAGATCACATCATGATAATCATTTATTAGACCCTTGAGCAGTGAAAACGATGTTTAACAAAAAAGAGCCCCCGTGAGCCCCAAAATAGCCCTCATGAATAATTTCACGAGGGCGTTTTTTTCCCTCAAAATTTTCAAAATCGCCCTCGTGAAAAAAAAAGTATTTTTTTGGTTGGTACTTGGAGCTGGTTGATTTTCTTCTTAGCAACTGTGAGGTTACACAGTATTGGCTTTTCTGTCATTGTTTAGAACCTCTGTCCATGGTAATATATGTGACCGGCTATAGCAAGCACTTGTCGGTAAAAATAAAAGATTGTGATACCATTACAAAGGCCTCATCGCGAGCTTTCATTTGATGCTTTGTTCCAACTAATTGGTCAATAATTGGCGAAGATATGATTGTTTCAATGTTATAATCATACATGTAGGTCTTTTACACACATTGTGTGAACTTAAAATGCCCATTTCTTCAAAACATGAATTACCGACAAGTGCCGGGTTTTGCTATAGCCGGTCACATATAGCTGTGACATTACACTTGGTCCTCTGTGGTTGACTAACTTTGACATGGTAATATGATGGTATTCTTTGTCCTTAAAAAAAATGATTAAAGGGATCTAATAATATTGTCAAAATCCATAAAACTTACTTAGAACTCTAGTGGTTGTCACATACCCCGATATATTTATATTACATGTACCAGGAATAGGTTTTGGTTTTCTGAATTTGATGACATAAATGGTACCCTGGGGTACCAAACGAAAATCTGCCATTTTGTTTAATTATTTATTTATTTTTTAGGGCTGTACTCTGGGTATAGCGTGCATACAAGCGCGCGCTGCACTGCATGCACAACGCAATAGCTGCGATACGTTTGGACGCAAGATACATGGCGCTACACAACGCAGTACCCCGGGTTACTACGGTACCCCGGGGTACTGCGTGTGTCATTTCTCTTTTGTTGATAACTATGATTGAAATGTTTCGATTTGAAAGTCTCCATTGGAGACTTTCAACTGCGCACAAAGTTAGTATGCAAAGAGTTGGCATATCACTTTGCATATTTGCTCATTCCTCAGTCATATGACATTCCTTTACCATGAAATTTTCACAAATCTCCCAGTGGACATAGATCGGATCACAGGAATACATACAATTTTATCAACCCATACTGTGTTTGCACATGTCAACAAAGTTACTAGATCCCTTTAATGAATTTCACTTCATATTCAGGCAAAATCATCTAATATTCAAGAGTTAAGAGATGGATATATGATATTTGCACAAAATACCCAAACTCTCCCTCAGAATTTGTCCTGTGTATATTATATGTATGATCAGGGGCCTATATAGTATGAAGAGGCTGCAATATGAAATGCATGTAAAAAACAACTCTAGGGCAAAGTTGCATTGCGATGTATGCATTTGTGAAATGGAACAGTTGCGTTTGATGCAATTGATCAATACTAATTCTTCTGCAATGGACCCAGTACAGCATAAGGATTTGTGTGTACTCAGTGTCATCAACTGGAATGTAATTATTCTCTTCAGTTTCTGCTCATAATGAATATTTACACTGTTTAATATAATTATTTAGAATTGATTAAAATGTGATTTTCATGTACTGTACCGTGTTATGACATTTTTTATTTCAGTTGACACTCCATCGTGATTGTTTAATGGTGTGTACACAAACGTATAGTGTGGCTGTATAGTATGTGTTAAAGCGGAATTCCACCCCAGATATGTGATGTTTGCTATAAAATGAAGTGAATATGAAGAATCATGATCGAAAATCTGATCCAAAACGGTAGAGCAATACAAAAGTTATGACATGATGAACTTTGCTCTGATTTTTAGTATCGTTCGAAATTGCTATCGATCGTGACGTCACTTGCGAGCAGCAGCCATTTTGACTTCTACATGGAACTTTTACAAAATTTAAATTTTCTTAATAACAAAGCAAATTTATGAGCTTACAAATTCTAGAGAGGTTGGCCCATCGATATTCTTCTATGAATTCGTGAAAACAAGCAGAGAAAAATTAATTTATATCAACGAAAATAAGAAATAAGTGTATTTTCATGTACTAAAGCCATGGCAAGTTGCTCGTCAATGATGTTACATATGGCGGCAATTTAGAAACGATCGCTCATTACCACATGATGTTCAAATAAGTATAACTCTCGCGTTTCTTGTCCGATTTTGATCAAACTTTCACCAATTATGCCTCTTATTCTGCTTATTCAAATGACGAATAGTTTTATCAGGCCCGGAATACCCCTTTAATTGTGGACCATTTCTCTCTTCTTATCACTTCTTTGCTCATTTAAAAAATTTATATTATGGTGTTTAATTCACAAAGATTCTAAGTTGGACCTAACAATTATAGAAAGCCATTTGTAGCCTCGGAATAAAATATATAAGAATATAAATATAAATATTTTAGACTTTCAACAAAACTTTACCAGTATCAATCATTTCAAGGATCCTTGATAAAAACAAATATAACTTATTTTTTATTAAAATTGATGCCTTTTGAAAAAAACTGTTTCAAAAAACTGTAATAGGCTTTCCATAATTTTTAAGTTCAACTTAGAATTATGTTTAACCTTGGATCTTTGTGAAACACCCCCTGGTCAGTTTCCCTATGTTTGAACTTTGAAATAAAAATAAAAGACACATTAAATCAGACTGCTTTATCAGCAACATCAATAGAAAACATCAATAGACCTTAAATTTTACTTATCCCAATAAAATCTGACATGTTTGCAGTACAGTGGAACCTTGTTATGAGGTGGTTTGGAACCATGAAAATTACCTTTGTTATACTTATACATACATGTATATGAGTAAAAAACAAAACATAATATATAGTTTGGATAGTACATGTATAAGGTTTTGTTATATCAGAGCTCTGTATAATAAGGTTTCAGTGTAAATAATATTGCATGTGGTTGTGCTTATGTGTGTATAATATTTGTCATAATTGAAACTGTTCCTTACCCAGGACGAAATACCAATTGAAATTCGAAATTGGTACCCATTGAATTCAATGAGTACCCATTGGCATTGGTTTCAATGGGTACCCATTGAAATTCTAATTGGTACCCATTGAATTAAATGGGTACCCATTGAAACTGAATTCAATGGGTACCCATTGACATTGGTTTCAATGGGTACCCATTGAATTCAATTGGTACCCATTGATTTAAATTTGCCAAATTGTTTCATTTTCCATATATGCATGCTCTTCGATTACCAATTGATTTCAATTGGTAATTCTTTTATTACCAATTGATTTCAATTGGTAATATAGTCAATGGGAATTTCACCCTGGGTATAGCAGTGCTCGACGCTAGCACTTGCTCAGGGCAAGTCAAATTTCATAAATTGTCTAGTTTGCTTGCCCGATCGGGCTAACTACAAGAGGACGATGTTATTTCATGTGTTGATCTCGTCTAGAAATTTTATATTAAATTTTATATTTAAAAAATGTATGATTTTACTTGCCCAAACGGGCCAGTTTATTATACAAAAGTTAGTGTGGAGACTTGCTTATGAATTGATCTCATGGGACACGAGGACCAATTATCCAATTTCACAAGTATGCCAGGGGGGTGTTTCACAAAGATCCTAAGTTGAACTTAACTCTAAATTGGACTTTAAAATTATGGAAAGCTGTTAGTTCTTTAAAGAAGCATAAAGTTTTGATTCAAAGCAGTAATATTTTCTGTTATCAAGGAGATTTAATGTTCCTGATGTAACATTTATGAAAACTCTATAATACTTGCATTGTTGCTTTAGAATACATTTTATTCCAAGGCTACAAATGGCTTACCATATATTGTAAGTCGAACTTAAAGTTAAGTTCAACTTAGGATCTTTGTGAAACACCCCCCTGGACTTGGAGGGGAATCATTCTCATTCAGAAGTCCTTACTAAATGTACTCACTCATGGAATCGACAACATCAATCAATACGCTCACCAACACAAATCAGAAAGAACACTCAAGTATATTATGTACAGTGGAACCTCTTTATAACGAGCTCTGTTACGGGGTACCTGGTACCTGGTACCTGATATGACGAGTTACATTCAATGTGCCCAAGGTGCTCGTTATAATGAGGTTTCACTGTATCTGAGCATGCAGGAGGTTATTCAGCTGAGAAGCCTGGAACAATACTGATGTACATCTACATTCACATTTCTTTGGTAAGAAAAGTTGCTCTTTATTCATAGCAAAAAGTAACAAAGTTTGTAATGATACAAAATAAAGCTTTGAAAGATACAAAATAAAGCTTTGAAAGATACAAAAATCATGCAAGGTTATATTATAATACAAGGCACTATACATGTACATAATATGGAATGTAGTTAAATAAATAGTTTCTCTTTCTTCTGGGAGGTTATTCAGCTGAGAAGCTTGGAACAATAATGATGTACATCTACATTCACATTTCTTTGGTAAGAAAAGTTACTCTTTATTCATACTTCATAGTCATAGCAAAAAGTAACAAAGTTTGTAATGATACAAAATAAAGCTTTGAAAGATACAAAATCATGTAAGGTTATAATACAAGGCACTAATACTATACATGTACATACTATGGAATGTAGTTAAATAAATAGTTTCTCTCTTCTTTTGTATGGCAAACAAAGATGGCAGGAATGGGAGGTTATTCAGCTGAGAAGCTTGGAACAATTTACATTTCTTTGGTAAGAAAAGTTGCTCTTTATTCATAGCAAAAAGTAACAAAGTTTGTAATGATACAAAATAAAGCTTTGAAAGATACAAAAATCATGCAAGGTTATATTATAGTACAAGGCACTATACATGTACATAATATGGAATGTAGTTAAATAAATAGTTTCTCTTTCTTCTGGGAGGTTATTCAGCTGAGAAGCTTGGAACAATAATGATGTACATCTACATTCACATTTCTTTGGTAAGAAAAGTTGCTCTTTATTCATAGCAAAAAGTAACAAAGTTTTATAATAAAAAATAAATGTTTAAAATGATACAAAAATCTTGTAAGGTTATAATACAAGGCACTATACATGGAATGTAGTTGAATAAATAGTTTTCTCTTTCTTCTTCGTATGGCAAATAAAAACGGCAGGAATGGCAGAAGTTTTCTTGGCTAAGATGATGTGCCTACCACACACAAAATAATGGAACAAAATCTGAACTTCAGCATTTGAAATAGTTGTTATATCAGGCAAGCATCCATAAACAAATATTGTAAAGGTCAGTTGTAAAAAACTATTCGAAAGTTGGTCTATTGCATGAATCAAGCAACCCTTATGATCTTAGGAACAAAACATGGCTCTCAAAACTCTCAAAAAAATGAAATGGAAGCTCTTATTACCAATAATGTGAAAGAATATAATTGTACTAATATAGGATTATCCAAATTTGGCCAAGAAGCCGCCTACTAATTGATATATTTGCAAAATTATAACTTGATCTGCTGCAGATAGAGATCGCCAACTCCGGAATCGCCCATACGCTATGTACAATGACCACGTGCGAGTACACGAGGTGTTCGTTTTTACGGGCTTGTCCCCAGCTTGTCGATATCTCCCCCAGCGCTAGCGGCGTGGACAGGTCCGAACTGGCGGTGGATTTATAAATTTCACAGGCGGATATTGGATTTCTTCCGATATTTCTGTATTTAACGATGCTTAGGTTCCGATTTTAACACACAAGCCCCTATTTCAATACTTATTCAACAATAATGATCAATATAGATGTATTCGGCTTTTTTCCCAAAACTGGAATTCATCTTTAAAGGGCAATGAAACCCAAGCAAAGTGTTGCTTTCATAGTCTTGAAGAGATTAAGAAGAATAATCTCTGAAAGTTAGAGCATAATCGGGTAAGAAACAAGAAAACTACGGCTCTTTGAAGATGTCCATTTATTCCTATGGGGAACTCAAATTGGCAACGCACTCTGATAAGTGTGTGGACAACTCCCCATTATATGTTTTGTACACAAATGTTCCCATTTTTACAGTTTTCTTCATAGTCATATTTTTCTATTCCCCCAACTCATGATATGTTATGTATAAAAGCATCCTACAAAACATATGTTGAACTCGAACCAAGGGTAAACATACATTTTGAGAAAATTGAACAAAACTGAAATGTTGTGTACAAATGTATGGGGAGTTGTCCACAACTTTGCCAGAGTGCGTTGCCAATTTGAGTCACTCAAAGAAATACATTGCTCTTTTCAAAGTGCCATAGTTTTCTTATTTCTTGACCGATTGTGCTCAAATTTTCAGAGACTATTTGTAGTGTATTATAGTGCATACAACAATTTGTCTGGATTTCATTGTCCTTTAAGAATAAATAATTCAATTTTGGATCAATAAATGGAGTGAGATTTTAGTTCACAAATCAAATAACAATTTAGGGGCCACTAAATTTTACTTTTGGGGAATCAGGGCTCGACACTAGCACTTGACGTATTGCCCAGGGCAAGTTAAAATTTATGTTGGGCTAGTTTGCCTGCCCGATCGGGAAACTAAATTATTGTTCAGCTACGAGAGAAAAGCAATTTCTAATGTGTAAATCTCGTGTAGAAGAATGCGGACAAGTAAACTTTCTGACGGGGCAAGTAAAATGTACAGATTCATGATTTTACTTGCCCAAATGGGCCAGTACAGAAAAAAGTTAGTGTGGAGGCTTGATGAAATGAACAAGAGATAAATAATTTACTTGCCTGACAGGGCCACTAGCAATAAAGGGTGGTGAGGAGCATTACCAAAGTTCATATCTACCATAGATCACAAACACTGCAAACCTTCAGTGTTAATCAAACAGTGTCAAATCAAACAAATAGTGTTAAATCAAACAAACGAGTGTAAATCAAACACAGTGTCAAATCAAACACATTGTGTTAAATTAAGCACATAGTGCTGAATCAAACACAGTGTTTTAATCAAACACACAGTGTTGAATGAAACATAAGTGTTGCCAAATAAGACAGTGCTCCATCCCAACTTGTTTTGCCAGTGGCCCCCTGGCCCCTGGGCCAGTATTTCTGGTGGCCCCAAACAAACATTTACTGGTCCCCATTTATCTCACTTTGTCTTTGGGACAGCCCTGAATAAGATACATACATGTATTCACATACTCATAGGTTAAGTGATAATTTAAACATTCAAACACTTGAATGAAAGCATCACACATCAACAAGTTACACCGTTGATAACTTGATATTCTACACTTTGGTTAGACTGGCAGTTAGTCTATCAAATGAAAATAGATTAATACTGATCCAAGAGTGGGGTTAAAACTGTTGATTCTTTCATGGACTTACGATATAAAAATAACCATACTAACCATAATAAGCATGTATGTATTTTCCACTCACAAAATCCCATAGATTTGTTTTCTCTTAGATATGCTACACTGTTCAATTACTTCATTTTGAAAGCTTAAAATGCTGTCATGCAAAAAGAAATTGACCACGTTTTTAGTCTCAATCCTTCAAATATTCACTACATAAAAACAAAAAATGAACATATATATGTGCTGTAAACGATTACTAGCAAAACAAATCAACAATAGCATGGTTATTGTTCTTTACACAAAAAAAATATAATTTGGCACTCTTCAAGGTGGTCTTTCCAGTAAATAGAATTTCATACACGTAGTTCAAATCGAGGTAACACTACACAGTGAACACAATGTAAATCAAACCTGTTGCTATTTTGATCTACAGAATCATGCATTAAATACCTGTGGAAATATATATATATATACAGAGCGTCCCAGAAAAAATGAAACCGGATTTCATGGCAGAAATTTTCTGTCATGTACATGTATGAAAAGCTCTGTTTCTCTCTTTTCATTTGATGTACAACTTATGGCACTGTCACGCATGACTGAATTGAAACAATGGAAAGTGGTGTTACCAAAATTCCATTTGCACGCAGAAATTGCAAGTTTGGGTGAGTTTTTTGGGTGAGTTTTTAGGGTAGTAAACATACTTATTCTGAAAAAGGACAAACACTGCATACAAATTCATATTTTTATCTTTTATATGACACCTCATGCACAAAAAATAAACAATGTAAGCCAGAGAACAAGTACAATGAAAACATGCCTGATTTCTGCCCAAATGAGTAGATAGTTGAGTAAGAAGTCGCTCAGCTTTCCTGACTTAGCAGATGACAATGGACTTGATGCATGAGTGAATTTACAAAAACATGGGGATCAGGGAAAACATGGGAAACTTGCTAGATCAGGAAAGTTACTCATTTGGGCTGAAATCAAGCATGTTTTCATTGTACTCGTTCTCTGGCATAAATCATTCATTTTTTAATCATGAGGTGTCATATAAAAGATAAAAATATGAATCTTTATGCGGTGTTTGTCCTTTTTCAAAATAAGTACGTTTACTACCCAAAAAACTTACCCAAACCTGCAATTTCTGCGTGCAAATGGAATTTTGGTAATACCAATTTCCATTGTTCTAATTCAGTCATGTGTGAATTATGTGCCATAAGTTGTACATTAAATGAAAGAAGAGAAACAGAGCTTTTCATTCATGTATATCTCATCAAAGAAATTATTCATTATGATTTCTGCCATGAAATCCGGTTTCGTTTTATCCCGGACACACTGTATAACTCCTTACAAATCTGCCTTCACTAAAATTATGTAGGACCTTACACATTTAACAGCTTTTGTAGCAAATCTTACATTACGACAGTTCATCTACATAATGAACACATGTGCCATTGGTCAGTAGTGGTGATAATGTATCTGTTCAGTAATATGGCTGTTCATCCATCTGAACATCTTTTTTCTAAGCATTAGAACTTCACATTCATGTACGTGTCATGACTGACAGAGTCTGGATTTCAGGTGAAGGTTCAATAAGTTATACGTACAAAACCATCAGGTTGTCCTGAGCTCCGTGAGTGTCGCGCTGTAGCACTCCGGGCACCGCTCCACGTCCATGAGGTGGATGGTGTTTGGGTGCACGGGGCACTGGATGCGCACCCTGCCAGCGATGAGCAGACCACACGAGCAGCAGGCGACCTGGCTGTGGGCGCGGAAACAGATGCACTCCCTGGGAGCCTGCTGTTGGGCCATGAACAGGGCCCTCTGCCTCTTGAAGACGTGGGCAGCGGATTGCTGGGGGACGGGGCGGCCAACGCCCACTGGCCCCTGGGGGGATGGGGAGCGACGAGACGGCCTCTGGGGGGATGGGGTACGAGGAGAAAGGGTGCGGGGTGGTTCCACATCCATGGGGCTGGGGGTGGTAGAAGGCGATGGGGACTTGGGGGAGGGAGACTTCGGCTGGCCTCGCACGGTGTTTGAAGGTGTCCTGCCTCCTGGTTGGGATGATGCGTGCCTTGGGTTTGTTGGGTAGTTGCGTTGGGTAGTTGTGTAGTTTAACACATTGTTGTTAGCTTCCAGCTGCATCTGTGGTACAAAAAAAAATTAATGTCTCATGATAAAGGGCCGTCAAAAAACTATGAATTAACTAAATTATGAATCATAATTGATTGAAGTCTAACACATCGTTGTTGGTCTCCTGCTGCATCTGCGGTACAAAAAAAGGTCACATTGTATACTTTTAAAAATCGGTAACACATTCTGAAGCAATTTCTTGCAACTGTATTCTTGCATACAGAGTTAAAGACAAAAGTTGTTCTTTAATTTAATACAGATCTATGTACATGCAATCATGTTCAACATCAATCAAATCAGTAAATCATTAAAAAGAGAATTAATTATTCAAAGAGGTGTTCTGGTCTAGCGGTCCGTGCTCTGCAGTCTGCTCTTTGCATAAAATTAAGCCCATGGATGATGATGAAGATAAACGTTCATTTATATCATAATTAGCTGAGCTCTGTCAAAACCAAATAACCAATCATCTATTGATATCAGGAGAGAAATTTATTATTTGTTTACAAACATGTTTTCTCATAAAGGCTTTTGCAATGTGTATGTATCCTGTAGAATAAGTAATATTAATTCTGTCAATGACATTAAATTCTACATTGAAGACCTAAAATGGTCAATTAAAAAGGGATGTTGAGCACTACTCTAAACTGGAATTTTCAAAGGGTAATGATGATAATGATCCTCATGTTAATTTTCCTGAAGAGCTGTTGAAGAGCTGTTACATTTAAGATTGATTGCTTCTTGAAAAGTCTATTCTTTTGATTCTCTAGTAGCTTGAACAAGGTTCTTGCACTTAAAGAAAAATAAATTCTAAGAATTCTTCCTTTTTTTAATGATAAAATGCAGTTAATTCCTACATGTAATTATAACACCAAGGACGTAACAAGTCCAAGGAATTCATGCATGCTAAGCCTAATAATTAGAAATAATTTTACCAAATTGTAAATTAAAATACCACTTACTGACTCACAAATTTGTATTTTTTAAAAGTATTTCAGCTTGCCAAGTAAATTATCTAAATGAGAAACTAAAGAGATCTTTTCTTTGACATCAACTAGTGGCAGACAATTAGCTTTTTAAACAAGGGCAATGCTAAATTTGCCAAAAGGTATTTGTTCAAACTATCAAAAAGGTTTGAGTTTGAAAAAATAATATATCATATCTCTTCTTAGAGTAATGACTCAGGCCCGACTTCATTCATTATCATGATTCATATATTAAAACAAACAAATAATGTGTTGAAAGGTATTGTTTTGTCACATACAAAAAAACAAAAATTCAATGGAGAGAAGGCCAACAAATTAGAGAATTAGGTAGTTGAAAGTGAATTTGGAAGAAAATAAAGATTATTAAAACAAATTATTTATAATTAATTAATACTTTTAATAGGAAAACTGAACGTTGATAAAAAATTAACTACCGTACCGTAAACCTTTGACCACTTTTTGAGAAGGATACAAATAACATGTATCTTCATCAAGTCTCATTCTTCAGAACTAATTTCTGATTCAATACATTACCCTAGATATAAAAATAAATTTGAAACAATAAGAAATTTGTTCTAAAATGTTAGGCTTGGTGAAAATACATTCATCTCAAAAAGTGGCCAAACATCACTGCACAATTTTGTATGAAAAATAGTTGAAACCAATGATCTTTTAGAGAGCGCCCTCTTGAGTTTTAACGGCTATTTTTGAATGATAACCGGGTTTTTACTTAGTCGTTTGTAATTGTGTATACCTTTCGAGCATGGTGGAGTTATAACTATTAGTTTGTACTGTAATGGTGCAGGCTTTGGTTAATAAAAATTCAGTTTGATCAAAACTCAACTAAAAGCACATGTTTAGAATTTAAGGAAAACAAGGAAGACAAATAAAAGGTAGAAAATATATAGAAGTAGAAGTACAAAAATGAATGGACAGGGTAATTTAGGGTACGTAATGTGTAGCATTTTAAGCAAACATAAGAACAGGGAACTGGAAAACATAAATAGAAAACATACATTTATAAAATGACACAGACACACACACACTACTTTAACACAAAAACTACAAGAAGAATGACCCACTTTCGTCTAGTGACTCCATACAATCCTGGATCTGGATAATAATACTCTGAATCTGATAAACTCAACTTGAGCATCACTCAGAAAATATGCGTATGTATACTAATTACTAAATAACTTCATAAGAAGGTATAAAATTAAGAATAAGACTATACAATTACAAAACAATTAAAAGACAAAACACCACCACAGAATACAGATCAGTCATCATGTAAAACATCTTCCCTTGTGAACATCAGCTCATAAAAACTGGTAAATCATTCAAAATTAAAGCCCTGCAGGCCTGCAGGGCCGGGTATTCAATTCCACACTTAAAGGGATCTAGTAACTTTGTTGAGATGTGCAAAAACTGATGAATGGTTGATGCAATGTATACTGTTGTTATCTCATATGTCCTCAGGGTATTGTGTGAAAATTTCAGCTCAAATGGACAATGTATGGCCAAGTAATGAGCGAAAATGCAAAGTGATATTGGGTGATATTCACCAACTCACTGCATTCACTTTGTACAGGGATGAAAATCTCGCCCGGAGATTTTCTTATCTAAATACTTCAATCATACATATCTTTGTAATGAAAGGGAAATTTGAAAAACCGAAAGCTGTCCCATGATTTTATTGTTAATACGAATACAACAAGGTATAAAGGAACCGCTAGAATTACAATTTTATTTTGAGGATTTGGACAATGTTACTAAGTCCCTTTAAGTTACTTAGCCATAATTGAGATTTGATTTATGCATCAACTGAAAATCTGACACAAATTTTTGTGTCATAAATAATGGCTGCCTTCAAATAAATTTACAGTTTAGTCTAGTAATTAAATGTCAAAAGTAAAACGACGATTTTAATATGAGTTATTAGCCTTAAAATTGCTAAGTAAATTTCTTACTTAATCTTAGTATTGAACTGAATATCAGCCCTGGCCTTGACCTTGTAAGTTGTAATGAAATGAATAGTAAACAAATTGTAAGTTACACATAATATCGACCATGTTTCATGCCAAGGTACTAAGGTTGGGGCCCCCGAGGCTGCGGCGGGGGCCAAGGGGATGTTTCTGGTAGAAGCTTCGATCCTAGCACGCATCAAAACAAAGTTGGTCCATTTTTTTTTTTTAGAAAAGGGAGAATGAAAAGAAGCGAAAATAACGACTTACACGTTGTTTTTCAGCTCCATCTCTCGAATTTGAACCTCTCGGTGAAGAATCCACTTTCTCCAGGATATTTCTGATCGTCTCTTTCATGTTGAACCGTGCCATTTTAGCGGTGCTTTTTTCCTTGATAAAGTACACAATCAGCTCGCTCGCGTGTGTATAATTAAAGCTATTTATATTCGTGCACATATTTAGCGCATGCAGAGAATTTATTTAGAAGAATCAAGAAAGTACGGATTATCGTGGATGCGAGGCGCGGCGGTCATCAGCGTGCAAGGTATCGTTTTTGAAGATCTTTGAAGTCAGTGCACCTCTTTGAGCCCCTTGACCCACGCGCCCCTATTATAATCTCAACATAATACCAGCTTTAGCTTTATGAAAAGGTTCTTTGTCAGCAGTGAAGTAGCTGTTGCATTATGACAAAAACAAAATCTGCGGATCGATAATGCTTTTATCAGTGATTTAATGTACAAAAAAAATGTCGGGACGTCAGTTGTTCGACATTTACGACGCATGGTGATGATGATGATGACACTGGTGGTGGTGGGTGCACGTGGTGGTGGTGGTGGTGGTTCCATTCGTCGCTCCACTCATCCAGTCGTTCATTCATTATCATCATCATCATCATCATCTAGACAGGAGTGTAGGGTAGCCCTGTAGATCTCCCGGTCATAAACACGTTGATAGCATTCCTTTTACTGACTGTGCACAGCATGCGCGCATAATAGTCAAACGATATCAAATCTTTCATTTAACCAAACAATATCCAGGCCATGTTTGAAAGTGACGGTTGAGTTTACAACGGGTAGTAAAAAACTTCAGAGGATGTCCACGAGTACGTAGATAATCAGATCTGACAAAGAAATGTTCTGGATCGATTCTATCAATACCGTGCAGGATTTTGTAGACTTGGATCATATCTCCCCTCTCCCTTCGGTAGTGAAGAGAGAAAAGCTCAAGTTTTATCAGTCTCTCTGGGTACGATAAGGAGCTCATTCCTGGAATCAGCCTTGTTGCTCTTCGCTGTACTGCTTCAATCTTTTTGTCGTCTGTAACAAATCTTGGGCTCCATGATACGCTGCAGTACTCTAGATGTGGGCGTACAAGTGCTTTGTAGAGAGGTATGAAGATGTCCGGGTCAATATTGACAAAAGCACGCTTGATAAGGCCTAGCATCTGGTTCGCTTTTTGTATTGCTGAGGAGATATGTTTGTGGAAATTCAGCTCACCGTCTATCAATACTCCCAGATCCTTTTCACAGGTGACATTTTCCAGCATTGCATTGTCCATCATAATATGAGCACTGTTGATTGTTCTTTCCTATATGAAGTGCCTTACATTTCTGGGAGTTCAAAGGCAGCTGCCATGTGCGAGACCACTTCTGAATGTTGCTCAAATCTTGTTGTAGTACCTGGCTTGAAGCAGGGTTCAGCACAGGAGCATAAATCTTGGCATCATCTGCGTATAGCTGAGTTTTGCTTGCAGTCGTATCTGGTAGGTCGTTCACGAACATGACAAAAAGAGTAGGCCCCAATACACTTCCTTGTGGAATGCCGCTCATCACACTGGCCCAACTAGAATTAACGCCATCTACTACTACCCTCTGCTTTCTTTGTGACAAGAAAGCTTTAATCCATGAGAGGAGTGGGTCAGCAATTCCAAAGGATGATACCTTTCTGATCAGTCTAGTATGAGGTACAGAGTCAAAAGCCTTCTTGAAATCCAAATATATTACATCTACCGGTTCACCTTTGTCCATGCTTTCTGTCCAGTCTTCAAGTTGACAAAGAAGCTGGGTGGTACATGATCTGCCTGGCACGAAACCATGTTGAGCTTCCGAAAAGAGGTTCTGGCTTCTCATGTGTCCTACTATGGCATCCCTAAGTACAGATTCCATCACTTTCACCACTACAGATGTGAGGCTAATGGGACGGTAGTTTCCAGGGTCCTTCCTACTACCTTTTTTGTGTAGGGCCGTAATATTGGCTTCTTTCCAATCTATAGGTAGTACTGCTTCCCTCAGCGAAATTTCGAACAACCGCGCGAGTGGCCCACTAATATGATCTGCTAACTCCTTTAAAACTCTGGGATGAAAATTATCCGGGCCAGCAGATTTACCGTTCTTTAACAAGAGGAGTTTCTTTCTTACAATTTCAGCGGTAAATATCACATTGTCGAGCATAGCATCGTCGTACTGCAACGTAGGGACTGGAATACTGGTCAGATCTTCTGAAGTAAAAACGCTGCTAAACTGCTTATTTAATATGTCTGCCTTTTCTTGTCCCGTTTTTGCAAAAGTTCCATCTGGTCTCATCAAATTGCATATCTTGGTTCTAACTTTAGCTTTACTATTGACATATCTCCAAAAAGACTTGGGGTTAGTCTTGACCTCAGAGGCAAGCTGTAGTTCGAAGTTCTTGCATAGATCCCTAGTCATACTTCGCAGGGAATTCCTCTCTCGTGAATATGCTTCATAGTCCCACATACATTTAGATTCAAGATATCTCTTCCACAATCTCTGCTTTTTCCTTGATGCTGTCATAGCTTCATGTGTCATATAAATTTTCTTCCTTCTATCTTTCCCAACTGTTCGCTTCGGAATGTTCTCGTCCATGGATTTGGAAAGTGTGTTAGCGAAAAGTTTCCAAGCATCAACACAATTTAGGTCAGCGAAAAGTTTATCCCAGTCCATGAGGCTAAAATCCGTCCTCATTTTCGTATAATCTCCTTTATTAAAATCAAACACCCTGCGTTTTTCCTGCTGTACAGTCTCCTGTCCAAGTGCCAATTCAATAATTAAACAAACATGGTCACTTTTTCCTAACGGTGGTAAATACTCAATGTCATGAATAAAATCCATATCATTAGTCAAAACTAAATCAAGAACATTGGGCCGTTGTCCTTCCCTAAATCTAGTCGGCTTCAAAATGTGTTGAAATAAAAATGCGTCCTGGGTAGCAGACAGAAATTGATGTGCAGGGTGTTCCTCTGTGGTGTTCGAATGCCAGTTGGACCAATCAATTTCAGGAAAATTAAAATCACCTACTATAAGTACATGTTGCTCACCTCTTCTGTTCATTTCACGTATAAGCTTACATAAGTGTTCATTATTTAACTGGCTTGAAGAGGGGCTACGATAAATGCAACCCAATAATAAAGTGGTGTTGCCCATAAATGTAACTGAGGCCCAAATTGATTCATTGAAGTCAGCACTAAGTTGAATATCCGAAGCCGACAGTGACTGCTTGATGTACATAATGATGCCTCTGCTTCCTGTAGCGTCCAAATTACAAAAAAAGTCATATCCCTGCAAATTCACTGATGCTGGGAGTAGCGGAAATACTGAACTCTTTGCATTTGCTTCTGTAATCATTACACATTCTGGGTTTTGTTCATGCACCAATAATTCAAGCTCAAGAAATTTATTCACAAGTGAGTCCGCATTCGTGTACAAAACTTTAAAGTCACCGTTTCTCAAACGTTTACCAACATTGTCACTATTTCTTAAATTGCTGCTTGCGGTCCCCTTGAAATTGTTCTCTAGTCACTGCCGTACAGGAGAGGCTCCCCCAACTGCCCCATCAGGTTGCGAGGCATTTTGGTCCTCCGGGTTGGATAACTCTATTTCCACAGAGGGTGCGATCTTGGCTTCTTCATGGGCGCAATTTTGTCCTTGGTTTGCTTCGGAAACGTTATCTTCCTTTGATTCATGATGTCTGCTCCTCCTGGATACAATCCTTCCATTCAGGATAAAAATGTTGGTCTCCCCATCATTCCTCCTCCTCTTGAGCTCTTCCCACAGGTCCTGTTTCTCACTACGTTGAGCTTGTGTTAGGTCAGGTGCGATATACGTCTCGGACCACCTTTCTTGCCTACGCAACTTTCTGGCTGAAAACAAAATCTCGTTCTTTCGCTGATCGTTTTCGAGCCGAACAAGAACTACCCTGGGTTTATCCCTCTGCTGCCGGATTCCCCCAAGCCTGGTCACGTCCCTCACTTTGACTCCAGAGATCTCAAGGCCGCTGCTAATGAGACACTTCACGGCGTTGTAATCGTCTTTGTCTCTACTTGCGCGGATCTCTGCCGTTGACTCTGGCAGATTGTACACTATAAAGTTGCTCCTCCGTTTTTCTATATCTATCTCCTCCAACGTCACTTTCCCAGCAGGGGAAACAGCTGCCCCTGAGCGCGAGCCAGATTGAGGAACCTGTCTGGGTATCTCTCATCGATCCATTCATCCATTCATCCATCCATAATTCATTTATTATAGTTATAATTTATTACAATTTATAATAAATTAATTATGAATTATGAATTTATTTATTTATTTATTATTGGCGAGGGTCCAGGGGGCGGCACAAACTTCCTAGCATTCCTCCATTAATACTGTATATAGACTTTACTCTCATCTGTATATGTATTGTTTGTATTAATCTATATAATATGTTTTCTGTATCATTAAGAATAATGTAAAACTTTGTCTTATACTAGTACTGTTATATGGCAACACTTCAAGTTTCCAGATTATATGGCCAGACCTCTGTGTGTCTCTATTTCGACTTTATGACAGTTTATTGTATGTATGAAATTGATTGTTGTAAGACATGCAGGAATATAATAAATAGATAAAATAACAAAATGAGTGATACTGTAATAGTGTTGATTAATAGATGTATCTCTCGTGCGCAAAGCAATTTTGCATTGCTATAGTTTTAAATGGTTGCAGTTCAATGATCGCAAGCGTAATCATTACATGTGGTAGCTTATGAAAATAGAATAAATTATAATGATATAATTATTGCAATGGATATAATCATATCATATCTATTCAAAGATATATCACTGGACAAAGTTGGGTTTCGCTTTTTCTGAAACACTGTATAAATACACCACTGGCTGTTGTTTCAATGTATTATAGATTTTAGCTTCCGTCATCTTTACATTAATTTTTACATAATTTGGCCTATATATATTATTGTTTGTTTGTTGTTTGCATGCTTTCCGAGGCAGGAAAGTATATTCAAGCTTAGGTATCATTTCCCTGATGTTGATATGAGAGGTAGCAAGGGGGACAAGCATACTGTCTATAGGTCCTACCTGCATATAAATAGAAAATCCGATCCCACGATAAGGTGTTCATTTGTGCGTTAAAACTTTATTGTTGTTGATGATGATGAATGATGATGATGATGATGATGATGATGATGATGATGATGATGATGATGATGATGATGATGATGATGATGATGATGATGATGATGATGATGATGATGATGACGATGGTGACGACGACGATGACGATGATGATAGTGATGAAGATGATAACAGTTATATGATGATGATGATGATGATGATGATAATGATTAAGATTTGGTGGTGGTGGTTGTTTTAGTGGTGCACTGGTGGTGGTGTAGTCAATAATCTAGACCCTCGAAAGCGCCGCCGCCTCATTGATCGCTGCCAGTCGAGAATCGCTGCCCATCGCTGGCGATCATATAAATTTTGTGCAGACCTTCCTCGTTGTGCATATCTCTCTCGTAAGTGGCGCTATATATTTGCCAGTGAGGACGCGATCCTTGTCTAGTGCACTGACCTCAGTGGTCTAGTGGTGGTGGGGCATCACCACCACCACCATAGGCGCCGGAAGTGGGGGGGCAGGGGGGGCGGCCGCCCCCCAATCCAAAAAGTGGGGGGGCAAAACGCGTTTTTGCCCCCCCAAAAAGCCCCCTCCCCTCAAAAAAAAAAAGGAAGAAAAAAGAAAGAAAGAAAGAAAGGAAAAGAGCAAATGAAGTGTATCAGCCAATACTTGTTAATTCTAACGTTTAAAAACTGAGTTATTCATCCATTTAAAATTTTCGCTGCGCGCTTCGCGCGCAAACAAATTATCTCAGTTTGTTGTGTAACTTGCATTTGGTACGTCTGGGGTGGGTTTTTCTGTACCAGTCCACGTACTTCCTGTGTAGGCTGTTATTGCTCTGCTGTTTGTGTGACGTGCACCAAATCGCACCATTACAAGTAAATAGATGCAAAATCTTCCCCGTGGGAGGGGGATACCCCCTCCCAAACCCTCCTCCTCTGGCTCTGCCCCAGCACTCGGTCGCTTCGCTCCCTCGGGACTCATTTTTAGTTGTAAGCTATGATGTTGGATCATACAAATGTGGCATATGGTTTATGTTTGTATGCACCATATTGCACCATTTCAAATATGAAAATGCAAATTCTTCCCCGTGAGAGGGGGATACCCCCTCCCAAACCCTCCCCTCTGGCTCTGTCCCAGCCCTCGGTCGCTTCGCTCCCTCGGGACTCATTTTTAGCTGAAAGTTATGATGTTGGATCATACAAATGTGGCATATATATGGTTTATGTTTTTATGCCCCAGATTGCACCATTTCGAGTATAAAAATGCAAAATCTTCCCGTGGGAGGGGGATACCCCCTCCCAAACCCTCCCCCTCTGGCTCTGCCCCAGCCCTCGCTCGCTTCTCTCCCTCGGGACTCATTTTTAGCTGAAAGTTATGATGTTGGATCATACAAATGTGGCATAATTATGGTTTATGTGTTTATGCCACAGATTGCACCATTTCAAGTATAAAAATGCAAAATCTTCCCCGTGGGAGGGGGATACCCCCTCCCAAACCCTCCCCCTCTGGCTCTGCCCCAGCCCTCGGTCGCTTCGCTCCCTCAGGACTCATTTTTAGCTGTAAGCTATGATGTTGGATCATACAAATATGCTAGGTAGTTGAGTAGCGCCAAGTCCATTATTCTTCTTCTAATTCGGCTCCTTGGACCATTTTTTGAGGGTTTCCGTAGGTCTATGGTAGCTCCAAGTCTATGTATTTTGTAGTTTTAGTCTGCTCCTTAGACCCCTTAACTCCCGTTTCAGGGTTTTTGTAGCTCCAAAGACCCTATATTTGTTCCGTGAGGCACACCCCCGTGAGGCACACCCCCGTCACAAAATAATTCGAGTGCCCCCCCCCCCCCCCCCCCCGGGCGCGGCGGCCGTACGCTAGCCGTATAGAGCAAATATGAGTGGTGTATAACGAGCGGCCGGATCGGCTCTGAAAAGAAAAGGGGGTCTTTGAAGCGGTACATATTGCATAACACGAGTACCTCCCCTCCCCCTCCCCTCCCCTCCCCTCCCCTCCGGATTTACCCTGTTCGGATGAACCCATGCGACGTGAGTGCGCGCGTGTTAAATTTGCGGCGCGTGCGCCCCGCAGTCAGCTATATATACGCGCACGCATGCCCGCGCGCGCGCCGATATATGCGATCGATCTAAACAATGGCGCACTCGACAAACGGGAACTGGATGTAAACAGAACAATTAATTTACAGTTTCACACGTTTTGCATCTGAAATCTTGGTAACCACACAAATTATGATCTAGATAATTGTCTGTTATGATGGGTGATTCCAAACGTAATGACTACTCTCCGCTGTTGACTCCGTTGGGTAAGTAAACATCGAATTTACTTTTTGCCCCAGTCCCATTCATGCAAAAATTGTGTTGGTAGACGTAGGGTGTCTGATACAGTTTGAATGTTGTGTGCACAAAATATGCGGTCTTACTCTTAGTCTTAGTATAATCACCGGATACCAATAGTTTGACGGCACAAAACAAACAGTAGATGCATAAAATCAAAGTGGAAATCATACGAGCAGCTGCATAAACTCATAAAGAACACATTTAATGTAAAATATCTTCAAGAGTTTACCAATTGCAATTTTTCTCCAAATCAACTTTCTTGTGTACTATAACTATAAAGTATAAAGTTGTAAACCCTTGTCCAATGTCCAAAAAAGAAGCCTCTTCCAATTCCCGACGCAAAATTTTGTGTTGTATTACCGAACGTGAGTGTTTTGCTTGGGAATGTCATTGACATGCGCGCTGCCACAGGTGCGCGGCAAAACGCGCGTAGAACGCCTCAGGACGCTTATTTTCTGTGGGAAATGATGGAAAATTTTTGCTGAACATCCATTTATTATCCTCCGTTAATGCTGACTGTTAAATTCAACTTGCAAAATTTGAACGTTTTTCCTATGTGAATTTGCATGTCCGGTAATATGACACGTTCGGTAATACAACACCTTGCTATACAAGTAGTGCTGTAACCGATCATCGGATCGGCATGACGATCACGATCCGATCATACATGATCGGACCGTTTTTGCCGATTTCCGATCATGCAGAAAAAATCGGATCGGCAAAAAAAAAAAAAAAAAAAAAAAAAAAAAAAAAAAAAAAAAAAAAAAAAAAAAAAAATCGTTTTTTTTTCTTTGGAAAATGATCCCAAAAAACATATTTTGGGAATATAAATGAATACCAAAGCAACATATATCCATATTAATAAGCCCAAGGTAATCTTGTATGGGTATGCTTTCATTTAAAACTGATTACCTCTCCTTTTACAAAATTATTTGCGCCGATTTTGAGCTTAGTCCCATGTGTTTCTGAAAGGTTACGCCAAATTAATCACATGGGACTAAGCTCAAAATCGGCGTGAGTAATTTTGTAAAAGAAGAGGTAATCAGTTTGAAATGAAAGCATACCCGTACAAGATTACCTTGGGCTAATTAATAGGGATATATGTTGCTTTGGTATTCATTTATATTCCCAAATTGTGTTTTTTGGGGATCATTTTCCAAAGAAAAAAAAAAATGTTTTTTTTTTTTTTTTTTTTTTTTTTTTTTTTATAGCCGATCATCCGATCCCGATCATCGATCCGATTTCGAAGATCGATAAAATTTTGCCGATCCGATCAAACGATCCGATCATCAAGGTCAGTTACAGCACTATATACAAGCGCGGACAAATGCGAACAAGCGCGAACTATAGCGTGAATAAGCCATCGATGGTACATATCGGTTATTTTATGATGATGATGATGATGATGATTTTAGGCATGGATTAGTAAGATAACCGTCAACTACATATCGATGGAGAATGCAGGAACAAATTTACTGCGAACAAGTGCGATCAGGATTGATAAATACTGCGATTAAATTTGTTTGCATTAAATCCTGTTCGCGCTTGTTCCCAGTAATGACTATTTACTGCGAATAAGTATATGCGAATGGGAAATTTGTTCGCAGTAAATACCTTGTTCGCATTGTTCGCGCTAATTAGTAGGACCCCAAAATATGTCAATTCGCGAGAAAAAAGTGGCAATTTTTTGCTTCATTTTTAACACGATCATGCTATTGGTAGTGCTATGTGATCTTATTGCATTTTCATTTCACTTAGTCTTAGACATTTCACTTAGACATGTTTGGAAAGAGTTGAGCATTTTATTTACATGACACATGTCTATCATTTTGGCTAATGAAATGGCAATGCTGTCATCACATGTCAGTCATGACTAATTAATATAATGAGCAGTAAATAATGGTGGAGAAAAGTGCATCTAAAAATCGTCCGCGCACGCAGTGCGCGCCAAGTTACGATCGCCAAACAAAACACTGCGATTATAAATGCTTTGCATGTGTTTCAGATATCGAACTATATGTATACCATTTTTATTCACTCTTATTATTGAAAGGACATTCCGATTTACATTTCATTTTGTGTAATTTTTTTGCAAAATGGTGCTGTGTAATGGTTGAGATACTGTACAAAACATTCTGAGTCAAAGATATGCATTACCTTTTGACTGTTTTTTGCCGACAGAAAACAAAATAAATTGTACCAGAGTTAATTTCTTACCTTAATTTTTTCACGATTACAAACATCGGACCTTTATCTTCATAATCAGCAATTTTTATTAGCATCAGCCATCAGTTGAGATAGTCCGAAAAATTTTGAAGTGTGAAATTGCCAATGTACACTAACAGCGCAAGTCATGTGTGCGGTAACGCAGTTTTACGCTCCAAAATCTTTCGGACTAGTTATCACACAGCTGTTGCTAAAAGTAAAAGAGTGTAGATATTTCCGAATTTGTTTGCCCATCCAAACTAAATCGACTATGGATTATGAAGATAATGGTCCCATGTTCTGAATCACAAACAAATTAAGGTGATTCATGTATACAATTTTTAAAATGTTTTCTGTTGGCAAAAAAAAACAGTCAGAAGGTAACGCATATCTTTGATAAATAACATTTGTATAGCATGTAAATAAATGTCAGAATGATAAATGTTTCATGTCTCTAAAAGCATTCTTCTGAATAAGTTCTGAACTAACATAAAAAGAAAGAGCATGAAATTTGCAATATTTCCATCTGGTGTCTTCCATAACAATTATTAAATAAATTTGTAGCAAGCCCAAGAAGGCTCAAAATTTGTGTTGTCAGAGTACACTTTTTTTGCCCATTCCTAGTATCCTCCTAAAATGGTGTGAAGAAAAAAAAAAAACATTCAAGGAATTTCATTATCACTCCAAAATAAGACAAGTAAGAAAAGGTGGCATTCACTAACAAAGCGTGCCCATAACTTGGCATGCATTACTGATACTAAAAGAACCGATGCTCTATACAAATTGCGAAGAGCATCGGCTCTTGTAGTCATGCGTGCCAAGGCTGGCAAGTCGTGGGCACACTTAAGGTAGAGAATGCCGAAAAGGTAAGGTGGTGAAACTTTCCTCATTTTATTTTCAAACTTTCAAATTTTCTGTTGAAGGGTCTGGATTCATGACAGAGGAGGATTACCGTAAAGAGTTCTGGCCACAGCTAGAGGGCGCTGTTCAGATGCTGCTCACGCAGGAGCCAGGCGTCTACATGAAGATCTCCTATGAGCAAATGTACAGGTGAGAATCGGAAAACTATCCTGCCAGCTTTGAACTCCCTCCAGGAAAATCTATTACCCCGACAATGTTTTTTTTTTTAATCTGAAAAATCAAATTTGACCGATGTATCTTTTGTTCAAGTATATTTTGCTCAATTAAAACAGGCATTTCCGCATCCTTAGAACTTGAAGGGCTCAAAATGTGTGTTCTTTTCCCTGATTTTTCTCAAACTCTGAGATTATCACTTCTTTTCCTAATCTGATATAATATTGAAAAAAACTTTTTGCCATCATTGAGTATTTGACTCTCTGTAAAAGCTATTATTAAATGATATACTGTATAATATAATGTCCTATATAGTATGCTCTCTACTTCTTTTTTTTTTGGGGGGGGGGGGGGAGGGGGAGGGGGTGGGGGTGGGGGGTGTGAAGAGTTTTAAATGAATAAATCTTGTTTGTTATGCCCTGGCTCTACAATCTACATTGATATGTTGATATGTAGCAAGTTATTTAGAGATCTATACCCGATTGTTTTTCTTCGTCCAGTTGCGTATACAAGTGTGTATGTCAGCAGTTTGCAGAGAGAATGTATGCAGATCTTCGAGGCACAATCACTCTGCACTTACAGCACATGGCTGTGCAATTGCAGGTGAGCACTTTACATTTTAACCAGATTCAGATTGTAAAAATATAATTGGTGTGATTAATAATGCATTGAAAAAAAAGCAACAGCACAATCAAAACAACAACCCTCTGTACTTCTACTCTTATATATTAAGTATGTTAACAATCTAAAAAGTAAAAATGATGATCATGATACAATGCTAAATATTTCACAATGCTAGAAATTAACTTTTCTTTGTGGCCCAATCATGCAGTTAAAATCAGCTATTTTGGCCTTGCGGCTATCACTTTGTTCAATGAAAATACCCGCTACAGTTATTCATTGAATTGGGAAACTTGCAAATAAGAAGCAATATAAAACACTTCTGTCGAGGCAGTCCCCATTGATGAATTGTTATTGTCAAACTTTTCTTCGTTCAGAACTGTCAAGAAATTCAGGTTCTAGGTCAGTTTCATCACATCTTGAAGCAGTACACTCAGGCGCTTGGAGGCATAGTACCCATATTTAATTACATGGTAAGTACCTTTGTACATACAGTCAAACCAATCTAGTTAGCACAACTAAAGGGAGACAAAAAGTGTTATTACTTAGAGAGGTGACCTCTCTAGACAGGTTGATACATAATATTGACTATGGAATCAGTTTCATCACATCTTGAAGCAGTACACTCATGCACTCGGAGGCATAGTACCCATATTTAATTACAGGGTGAGTACTTTTTATACAGTCAAACCAGGGAAGTGGAAGTCTACTTCCCTGGTCAATCGCAAAAAGGTGTTCTTTGGGAGGAATTTATTCTTTTAAATGTTTTATGCGCCTTATCAAAGCAGCGCAGTGAAGCCAGGGTAATGTGCAGCATAGTATAATGATATATAGTGGTATAGAAACAATAGAATATACTTGAATATAATTGTTATTATCATCATCATTATGATTATTAGTAGTATTATGATTTTGTTTCTTTGCCAGAACCGATTTTACATAGTACCTCGAATCAGGAGCGACCTGAGAACTGAACTAACCAAACTCTTCACACAGTACATAGTGGACTTACACATAGCCAGAGTACTAGGTAAGATTGACATGTTTATACCTCCTTGGAATCTATGTTTAGAAAATAAGGTATGTGTCATATCAGGTTTATTATAAAGTAAGAAGGTTATAAGCATGTTTTTTTAAAGCTTTACCAAACTGGACCAGCGTTCTTCATTGCACGCTTACATCTGTACAAGCATAAGGTCATGCGTCGTGAGGTTGTCTCCTTTTTGCATTACATGCTGATTCAGGCTTCTGTGGGACAATGTTACATTTGAAAGCAAATATTTTCTGAGGAACTCCCCCTATCCTATCAAAAGTATACAATTTCTGTAAGGAAATTTCACAAGGAATCCAAATGTACATTTAGTTTTAACAAAGTTATTAACGTTTTAGGAAAATTTGCACTTTGAGAGGCATTTTTCCATAGACGTTGTACAGGGCTTCCTGTGCCACCATCTGGCTCAATCTCCACTTTGTAAAGAAAAGTATACCTGTGAAACTTTACTTCTAATAGCTCTTTAAAATTATTCCAAATTTGTTCAGAAAGGTTTCCTGGTTATGAAAAAAAGATAAGTAAATGGTAGCAAAAACCAAACAAAATGTAACAGTGCCTCCCTATTTGGAGGTGAGTTCATGTCACATGACCATTTTGTTTCAAGCTTAAAGGGGACCACCAGGCAAAGGAAAACACATTATTATATGTTTTGGTACCGTTTTGTGATATCAAATAGATACCCAACATTTTGCAAAGGGTTGTGTAATTCATAAACAAAGCAATTCATTTCCACCACTTACGGAACCACTGCTATTTCCTGGTTCCATACGGGCCAAGCATTTGCGAGTGCGCCAATGCTTTCACGCGTATGTCAATAGATTCCCGGATGATTCATTCGCTCTGCACAGTGCGCTCTGGCTCTGCACGCATATACATTTAGTTTACGCAATTCAGACCGCATGAACGCATGGTTGAAATGGTGATCATGCGTTTTCCAATTATATATTTTTTTCTGAAAACATTTTTGTGAACTTGTTGAAGGAATGGAATACTAAAGATGGTACCTTTCTATAATAAGA
The DNA here is from genome assembly GCA_037951105.1 of Echinarachnius parma. NCBI lineage: Eukaryota > Metazoa > Echinodermata > Echinoidea > Clypeasteroida > Echinarachniidae > Echinarachnius > Echinarachnius parma. The sequence continues at coordinate 16,807 of JBAMJV010002388.1, read as the reverse complement.
ATATTATTTTTGGGTGGTGGTACCCTTTAAACCTGTTTGTGCATGCCATTTCCATTCATTTGACAAGGTCAATTGCCAGAGTACCAGCAACATGTGTAAACATTATATTTCATTTACTGAGAGCCTGATGTAATACAACCTTGGACCTTTATGCCAACTTTACTAGAAATAGATAGGATAGTGATGTATATCATGCAATATATACATGCAGATATGAACAAGATGAAAGTGATCCATTAAAGGGGACCACCAGGCAAAGAACAACACATTATTATATGTTTTTGTACCGTTTTGTGATATCAAATAGATACCCAACATTTTGCAAAGGGTTGTGTAATTCATAAACAAAGCAATTAATTTCCACCACTTGAGTGCCATAACTTTGTAACACATTAAAATCTAGTAAGGAACGGGTTAATTAATAACAATAGCGATAATCTCAGTTGAATCATACCATAACATTAAATTGTGGTATTCACTTTCTTAAGAATCATAAGAACCACTACTATATCCTGGTTCCATACGGGTCAACCATTTGCGAGTACGCCAATGCTATTCACGCGTACGTTTGTAGACAATAGATTCCTGTGCGATTCGTTCGCTCTGCACACATTATTCTTCGCAATTCAGACCACATGAACGCATGCTTTTAGAATGGTGATGCGTTTTCCAATTATATATTTTTTTCTGGAAACATATTTTTGTGAACTTGTTGATCGAATGGAATACTAAAGATGTTACCTTTCTTTAATAAGAATATTATTTTTGGGTGGTGGTACCCTTTAACTATGACAAATTACCAAATTCGAATCCATTGAGCTGTCACATTTCTCTTGAACCTTGTTGTTTAGTTTTAAATGGTAACAGACAATTGAAATGTATTTCAACATCAGTGGGCATGAGGTGTAAAAATCTGATATAAATTTTAACTTTTTCTAAATAGGTATAAAACAGTGTTCTTTTTCTATGTAACTGTCACACATCATTCAGTAGAATCTTACAGTTGGATATTGATATGTGATTGAATCCTCAAATACCACTTTTGGAAAAAATCTTATGAAGTCAATATTTTAAATTTAAGGAGTCAGGTGAACGAAGTTGAGCTATTTTTAAAGGGAACCACCACCCACAAATTATATTCTTATAAATGAAAGGTAATAGTTTTGGTAGTCCATTCCACCTACAAGTTCAGAAAAAAGGGTTTCCACACAAATGATATAATGTGAAAATTCATCAACATACGAAAGTAAGTGTTCATTGGTCTGCAGACAAAGACTATGCCATTGTATAGGACGTACGTGTCTTCTGCGTTTCTATTGTCTCTGAAAGTACGTGCGTATAGAATTGGCGCACTCGCCAATGTTTGGTGTTTACAGAACCAACAGCCCTTTTGGTTTCGTAAGTTTCGGTAATTAATTGCATCGTTTATGAATTTAATTATAACTCAACCCTTCGCAAAGTGTTGGGACACCAATTTAATATCAAACAACGGTACCAAAACATATAACTCTTGTGTTGTTCTTTGCATGGTGGTCCCCTTTAACCTTCTAATTAAAATGATCTTTATCGTGTTTATTGTCTACGAAATGCCAAGGACATTGCAGGGCATCAAGAGGTGAAATGACCTTACTAGAATAGTACATCAGTCAAATATAAACTGCTTGTGATTGATTTCCACCCCCTATATTCAGCATCGGTGAAAACTAATTGAAGGCTCGGGATGATTTAGCCCTCAAAGAGGATAAGTGTCCCTGTAAATTTCCAAAGAAATTAATGCAAACCTAATTTCTGCGTGGTAATTTTATGCAGGCATGCTTGAAAGGTTATAAGAATGTATAAATATCCCCAAACCGATAAACGCCATTTTTTGTCATTATATCATAATGTATGATATCTTACTCGATGCATATCAAGGTATACTTTTGAAGATATATGATTAAAGGGATCTAGTAACTTTGTTGGCATGTGCAAAAAGTGATGAATGGTTGATGCAATGTATAGTGCTGTTATCTCATATGTCCACAGGGTATTGTGTGAAAATTTCAAGTCAAATGGACATTGCATGGCAAAGTAATGAGCGAAAATGCAAAGTGATATTGGGTGATATTCACTAACTCACTGCATTCACTTTGTACAGGGATGAAAAACTCGCCCGGAGTTTTTCTTATCTGAATACTTTGATCGTACATATCTTTGTAACGAAAGGGAAATTTGAAAAACCGAAACCTGTCCCATGATTTTATTGTTAATACGAATACAACAAGGTATGAGGGAACCGCTAGAATTAAAATTTTATTTTGAGGATTTGGACAATGTTACTAAGTCCCTTTAAAGTGATGCCTGTAAAGTGTCTAACTCCACGAAAAATACTTGGAGCTTCCTCATTTCTCTTCTGCCGTGTTATTTAGCTTATGGTAAGAGAAGAATAAAATAGGGTTAGATTTTTTCAAATGTCCCTTTGGTATGAAGATAATTATCATTGAAAATCATTATTTCAAAAGTGTTGATCAACGCTTTTGATAAAAAGTACAATTGTCCTAGCTGAGAACGTCCCCATGCAGCACGCGTGAGAACATTCCTGAGATTGAACTTTGAGCCAAGCGAGTGCAAATTCCATGAATTCTGTACTACGTGTGTAAACATACACGGGTGCGAATATCTCAGACGGATCATTCATTACTGCGACAAATGTATGGCAGACCATCAGTATTCGGTGATAAAATATGAACTCAATATTCTTTTTTTTTCACTAGGTAAACAGTGTTCGTTTTCTTTCAAACTTTCACAAATCTTTCAATTGTATTTTACAATGATATTGATATAGGATTGAAGTCTCAAATGTCATTTTGTGCAATATCTGACACTTTACAGGTATCACTTTAAACAAATCACAGATTTAAAAATTATTTTCATTGTTTTACAGCAGATCTAATCACAATAATCTTGTAATTTGTAAAAATGGTTTCATCATTATTTTGTTTGCAATTAAACCCTTCATATGTAATGTAGCCCCCCAAAATAAGATTTGATTGTTCTCTCATTACTCAGCATTACTGGAGGAGGCCCAAATGAAGCCCTTCGCCGTGCACCCGACAGTTGCCTCGGAAATTGTCAACAGTCTCTACTCATTTAGTCAAGGTATGTACAGTCAAACCTGCTCTACCAACCACCTGCTTATTAAACAAAAAACCTGTTTATAAAGGACACAAATCTTGTCACAATGTCCATAAAGACCACTTGTTTATATGCACCACTTTTTCTGTTTCCGTAGAGTGGTCTTTATAGACAGGTTTCATTGTAGTACAATGTAAACAACCACATGTGATGACATTATGAGGCAATATGAAAATCTTCAAAGCCTCATTCTTTATTCAAGCAGTTAAAGGCACTTTTTAGCTTCAAGTACCAGTGATGTTGCAAGCTATCAAGTCACATTGTCACAGTGACAATTTGAAAGTCCCTAGATGACTATTTGTGAATGCATTTGATTTAAAAAAATAGTTTTGTTCAGTCAAGGTAGCCTCTTCAATGTTTGGGCACTAGTGTGACAGAGGGCCCTGCATCTGATACTTGTGGATGTAGTATCCTATATCAATGCTCAAAGTTAGCCCAGGCCCACTGGACCAGGGCCACTGAAAAATTAAGATTTATTGATGCTAAATTCCATCGGCCTGAATGGGCAATCAAATATAACATCAATTCATAATTGTTAATGTTTTTCTTTGTTTATGGGGCCACCAGATTCAGGTTTTGGGCCACTAGAATTTGAAAAATCTTGACTTCCCAACTTGGCCACGAGGCAAAAAAGTTAATTTCTAATTCTAATGTTTCTAATGTACATTATATTTTGATTGTTGTCATGGACTATAATAAGGGGAATTGAGGGGATGGTGACCTTGTATTGATGTGACCTAGTTTCAGGGATTATCACTAATCCTTATTGGTTACATGAAGAACCTGTGATATGACTCGTGATAACTTGTCAGTCATTTCTCCCTCTTTCCCCCTCTCTTTCTCTTTCTCTTTCTCTTTCTCTTTCTCTTTTTCTGTTTGCAAGTCGCTCCCCTTCTACCATAATCACATTAAGCACATTTTCCATATTATCAACATGAGATAATAAAAGGGGGAAATAACAAAATAAAGGTTGGATGGACCATGTTCGGCTGCATTGTTTTGGTGCAGCTGGTCTTAAAAATAAGAGTGATTTTAAAAGTAGACAGAGAAAAGGAGAAACACATAACTAAATTACAGTTATGTAAAAGATACATTTTAAATAATATCAATTTAACATAAAGTACCCCAAGATGAAGACCGAAAAATCAGTCTATATTCCGAGGATTTGGTCCACCGAGACTGTGTCTTGTTTAATTATGAACTTACACTATCTTGTTCCCTCTCTACTATAGACTGTTCACTCTATATAGCATTTGTGTGTGTGTTGGGAGCGGACAAAGTATTCAAACATGGTGAAAACGCAACCTAATTTCCAAAATATCTTACATAAATGTATGAAAATGGGATATAACTTTACATGAAATGAAAGTACAGTAATTTTTGTACGGAAAAAATTCTTCACTTACTAATTTAATCTCTGTTTGGTACGTTTTCATGGCCTTTTCTCTTGGAAACTCCGTACACGGTTTGAGAATTTGATGATCACCATTTTGGTAATGAATTATTCATAACGTACGCTTGTGAGTGCAGAAGCGGCTGGTTTCTAGCCGGTTTGCTACAACACAGTACGAACACCTTAGAGTTCCATCTCGGGATGGATGTGGATAGTATGACGTCATAATATTAAATGACCCCTCCATAACGAGGAGGATTTTTCTGTCTACCCAAGATGCAGCCTGCCCTCTTGACCTTCCTAATGTCCCACCCCTGACATGCACCTCTTAAGAAAGTGAATACCACAATTTAATATTATGGTATGATTCAACTGAGATTATCGCTATTGTTATTAACCAGTTCCTTACTAGATTTTAATGTGTTACAAAGTTATGGCACTCAACTTACAATTTCTCTATTTTGGTATCACTCCAGAATACTCCACGATGAAATAAGGACTCTTTGTCAAGAACATCTTGATCTATCTCTAATAAACCTTTGAAGAATGTTCTCACAGAATTCAAATTCTTCTCTTCTTCTTCTTCTTCTTCTTCTGATTAATCTTGCCTCCTTTAATCCTGAAGATTCTTGCAGATTCTTTGAAGACTATCTCAGAAAGAGTGTAACATTCTACAAAACTATGGCACTCAACTTACAATGTCTCTATTTGGTATCCCTCATGTTGTACAGTGGCGGATCTACAGGGGGGGGGGGGTTTAGGGGGTTTAAACCCCCCCCCCCCCTTAGGCTGCCAAGTGAAAATGTATCAGTGAAAAAAGTGAAAAAAAAGTGGGAAAAAAATCACTTACGGGGGTTCAAAATAGCAAAAAAAATTTCCGCTTCGCGGCTCGTGGACGATGCCTTGCATCGTCATTGGGTCAAACCCCCCCTTAGCAAAAAGCTAGATCCCCCCCTGTTGTACTGTAGAATACTATACAATGAAATTAGGACTCATTGTCAATTACATCTTCATCTTTCTCTGATAAACCTTTGAAGAATGTTCTCTCAGAAATTCAATTCTTCTACTTCTTCTGATTAATCTTGCCTCCTATAATCCTGAAAATTGTTGCAGATCTTTGAAGACTCTATTTCAGAAATAGTGTAATATGCTACAAAAGTATAGCACTCAACTGACAATGTCTCTATTTTGGTATCACTCATGTTTTACTGTAGAATATGCCAAGATGAAGCCTGCCTTCTTTGTCAAGACTTTGAAGAATGTTCTCTCAGAAATTCAATTCTTCTGATTACTATGCCTCCTTCCATCCTGAAAATTCTTGCAGATTCTTCAAAGATGCTAATTCAGAAAAAGAGTGTTTTGTTCTACAAAATTATTGCACTCAACTGACACTGTATCTATTTTGGTATCACTCATGTTGTACTGTAGAATACGCCAAGATGAAGCCTGCCTTCTTTGTCAAGACTTTGAAGAATGTTCTCTCAGAAATTCAATTCTTCTGATTACTATGCCTCCTTCCATCCTGAACATTCCTGCAGATTCTTCAAAGACACTAATTCAGAAAAAGAGTGTTTTGTTCTACAAAATGATTGCACTCAACTGACACTGTATCTCTTTTGGTATCACTCATGTTGTACTGTAGAATACGCCAAGATGAAGCCAGGTCTGTTTGCCAAGTACATCCCAAATGTCCTACCTCCGACCCGACTAGAAGACATCCCGGTGTACATACAGGAGACCCAGAGGCTACAGCAGGAACTCACAGGCTGTCAAGAGTTCAACAGGTTAGATTATTATTATTATTATTATTTATTTATTTTATATTTTATTTTGTATTTTGTATTTATTTATTTTGTTGGGGGGGGGGGGGGGGGTTAAGTTTTATGTATCCAGGTTAGCCTCTTCAGTGTTTTTTGCACTGTTCTCCAAGAGGGATCTGCATCTTATTATATTCTTTGTTTTTAACTTGGCAATCAGATACACACCCCAAATTTATTTAGCACTTATTTGTGCACTCTCTCCACTCCCTGGGAAGCATTCCAGCAGGTGCTACTTTACAGTGCTTTTACACCCCCTCATTCATGCCAAGTGCCCATTAGTGCACTATCTTTTCAAGCCAATGTGACACTTTATCCACACTTGCTGCTCTCAACACTCCTGTGTAATAAATTGGTACCTGGCAGGAATTTATTCCTTGAAATGCTTGATGCGCCTGTAAGGCAGCTCGGCTACCATCCAGGGTAATAATATAATGTACATTTAATTTATCAGTTACAATTGGGGGGGGGGGGGGGGTGTCATAGTGTTTTTAAATTTGTTGTAAACCTGTCATCCACTTTATACTACTTGGAACACTATTTATCAGTTGGTTTTGCCAATATACAGTCATGCTTTCTTTAACTTTTCAAAAGATGCTATTTAGCTAGATTTGTAAATTATTTTTGTCGCTTTTTCATATTTAATTGATTTCCTTTTTCAAGACTCGAGTCAGGAAATTGATAATGCTCCCATTAACACGTTATTTCCAAGTCTTTGTTTTGTTTAATTAAGTCAAAGTAATACATTAACTTTGTCAAAAATCTTTGTGTCCATTTTGGACTTATATTAGATAACAAATTGTTCTTTCTTTCTCTTTTTTAGACTGGGGCATATCAGGAAGAGAACGAATGAAGATGAACTGGTCAACAGATGACAGTGACACAGAGGCCTTAATTTATATATTTCTTCTAATTTATTAATGCAGTGAGTATAATTTGCTTTTTTTAATCATTGTTTTTTGTTTTGTTTTTTCATTTCAAATAATTATGATTTTGTAGTATAGGTAATTCTAATATTATACAGATAGTGCATGGTTTGGAGACGAGTTGAATATACCAGAATGTACACTGTAACAAATTTGGATTTATAAAGTGTAATTAAAAATGTAGAGGTGTGTATTGTGAAATATTCAATGAAAAGAAGCATTTGTACTATTTGTTACATGTATAACATTTTGAGGAGCTGATTTTATTATCATGTTGATGATAGGGTTAGCTATGTAATGTGAAATATACCGATTCAAAATGGTAACCAACCAATAGGAGTGCTCCATTTCACTAAATTATGACGTCATCATCTTATATATTGTTACATTTAATACTGTAGTGACAGGTCTACAATCAGGTATCAATTTTTTGTTTGAGTTAGTTTGATAAGGGTAATGATAAGTATTAGATAAATCCTATCAATCATAGATTATTGCAGCCTATCCAAGACACTTGCAGATAGACACAGTCTTTTGCAATCTCATTGATTTCATAGCAGCATTTATGGTAAATTTTTAAAACAAAAATACTAAATGATCTTCTAACATTAAGTTAGAATTGCTTCATCGAGGTATACTTTACATCAAATTTTATTTGTTGGCAATGTTCATTTTCTTCAACAACATAGTATACATATTAGTAATCGTTGTGAACAAACGATAACATTTTATTTAGTCGTTTGTTTTCTTCTTCTTTTCTTTGTTTGTCCTATAGATTGTGTAAGCTTCTGTGGAGCTGGTGAGTTGTACATATGTCTTTTTACGAAGCTTTTTTTCTTCTTTCAAGTCGTCGAAATATTGACACGAGAAACTGATGCAATCAACAGAGCTTGCCAGCGACTGTTTCACTCACAAGTGCAAGTTGTGAATGAGCTGAATACCTTGTGTTTGTTTACTAATATGCATCTAGAGTGGTGAAGCTTTTCCACTCCTTAAGGCCAGGGGGTGTTTCACAGAGATCCTAAGTTGATCTTAGCACTAAGATGGTCGTAAATATTATGGAAAGCCATTAGTGTCTTGAAACAGTTTTATAAAAGTTATGTTGAAACGCATACAATGTTGATTCAAATCATATATATTTTCTAATTATCAAAGAAATTTCATGAATTTTATGTGATTTGAATCAACATTTTATGCATTTCAATATAACTTTTACAAAACTGTTTCAAGACACTAATGGCTTTCCATAATATTTATGAACTTAGGATCTTTGTGAAACACCCCCCTGGTCACATATCACCGTATAGCGTAAACGGATGCCTGACGAACATAAATTTTGCGAAATAAAATTTTCCGGTGGTGAAATTTGTCTCCACTGCTTCATACACAAAATGTTACGCTGGATAGAACAACAAACATCGCCTGACAAAGAACGGACAAGAAAGTGAAGAAACGCATAGAAACAGAGACGAACGGATTGAAAATTGTGCCCTCCGTCGGGCATCCGTTCACGCTATCCGCTCGTATGTGACCTGGGGGGTGTTTCACAAAGATCCTAAGTTGAACTTAACTCTAAGTTGGACTTAAAAAGTATGGAAAGCCATTTGTAGCCTTGGAATACAATATATTCATAAGCAAACATGCAAGTATTTTAGATTTTTCATAAATTTTACATGAAGCACATGAAATCTCCTTGATAATAGAAAAATATTAAGGATTTGAAACAACATTTTATGCCTTTTTGAAGGACTTTTACAAACAAAAATTCATTGAAACTAACGTCTTTCCATATTTGTCCAACTTAAGAGTTAAGTTCAACTTAGGATCTTTGTGAAACACCCCCCTGGCCTTTAGGGAGTATTCCATTTTGGTTGAATTTGACAAAGTTAATGGATTACTTTAAGTCAGGATCAGTCTTCAGTGTTATCAAGAACAGAGGATTGAATATAAAAATGTACATTTGTTTATTATTGAGATTCATGATAATTATACCCAGACACATTTATGATAGTTTTGATGTGGTGTCACATACATGCACACTTTTGGGCAAGTATAACGTTTTCTTCTGGTATTGTATTTTATATCAAATTGATGAATGAGAACAGACTTCATTTGAATATGTATCTTCATTTAAGGGAAGTATTTCAGTACTAGCCAATATTGTCCAAGACCCAGTAGGTTATGAATGCAATTGACTTATGACCTTCCTCTTCTCTATCATATTGGGTGACCATTGATGGATTCCCAACAAACCTGGTACCTACATTTTTACTACAACTAAAGTCCGGCGCAGACAGAGCCGACTCAACCCGATCCGACTGGTTTTCAGTCAGGCTAGAGTCGGTTTCGCTCAGTCAGAGCCGATTCAACATGTTGAATCAGCCGCAAATGACCTCTGACTGGCTCTTGATTGGCAAAACCGGGATCCGGAGGCAACGCAAACTGAGTTAATCAGGCTGAAAACCAGTCGGATCGGGTCGAGTCGGCTCTGTCTGCGCCGGGCTTAAGACTGTAATAAAATGAGATAAATTATTACAGATGATCATAATCAGATAGTAAGACCCAAACTTGATCTTGTTATAAGCTCCGAATGTCGGATCGTATGTGAAAGCGCCAAATTATTGTATAGAGAATTGAGATTGATTGCTTAGATTTGTGACATCTTCATATGTTCCTGCTCAGTCTCCAAGAACCTAACAAAATTTGGCCACACTCCCTCCAAGCTTTGTATGTTTAAATGCATTAATAACATGATATTGAAGGGATCTAGTAACTTTGTTGACATGTGCAAACACTGACAAAGGGTTGATTAAATATGTATTTCTGTGATCTGATATTTCCACTAAGCGATGTGTGAAAATTCCGTGGTAAATCAATGTCATATGACCGAATTATGAGCAAAATTGCAAAGTGATATTTGCTAACCCATTGCACTAGATTTGTTCACAGTTGAAAGTCTCCCTGAACACATTAAATCATAAATATCTTTATATTGAAATAGATATTTAGAAAAATGAAACCTGTTCCATGCTTCTAGTGGTAATACATCAAATACAATGAGATATTTGAGAACCACTAGAGTTTTAAGTAAGTTTTGTGGATTTTGGCAATGTTACTTACTAGATCCATTTAAGTACGGTACATGAATTTTATCTGTTTTGTATTATGTGAATCATATCTGTTTTGTATTATTTATGTGAATCATATTGCAACTTCTCCCGACTACATGTAGCAGCAATGTAGCATAACTAAGTTGTGATGCTTTCATGTTGTATGGAGTTTCTCATGAGAGCATTGTTAACCCCTTGACTATGGGAACCGAGTGGGTTGTGTACAAAGTCTATGGAGATTTTAGAATCTCAAATGGGATGGGTTAACACTTGTGGTGCATGAATGGTTTATAAACCATATTTATGATGTTTCTTAAATTTATATGTATACCTAAACAAATTTAGGTGAATGATTGAGTGTCAGTTTTATATGGTAATCTACTTTTTTACAGCATGAATGTGTGACGAATATCAGAATAACTTTTTAAATTTTAATATGATGTGTCCCATTAGCAAAGGATGCAATTTGAGAACTACCCTTAGAGTAAGAAACTGAAACATTAATATCTGTTGCATTCAGTTTCAATTTGGTTTGTTAAAAAGAACAATTGTAACAAAATCAATGTACAAGTCATATCGATAATATAGCCTCGATCTGTAAGAAGTGCTTCAGTATATTCTTATTTTTTGAGGGCACCCATTGTGGGTAATAAACAATAAAATGGCTCACTAATTAATTTACATACAATTTGAAAAATCTTGTTTAAATTGCTTGCCCAGCTTTAAAAAAAAGTTAATTTCTAGCATTGACGAATATATTTCCATGTACATACACCAGTGAAAGGTATCTAATTGTAAGATGGGAATTACACGATATAAAGACATTGAAGTGCATTATACTTTAGATCATGAATGAAAGAATCCAATTGTACATGGTATAGTCGTGGACTTGCGTTCGCTTTCCTGTTTAGGTCTTTTTGAATGTTTGATGATGATGATGATCCACAGCACTTGTATGGCGCCATTTATCTGTTTCAAACATTCAAATGCGTGATACAAATTTTGTAGAGATTAATTTGAGATCTATCTAGTTTCATGAGAGTGCTGTTTGTATACAATTATGCTTGGACGTGTTTTACTCAGGTTTATTTATATTTTAAATGCAAATAGAGTTTTTTTTTGGTGTGTGTGCCTACACCATGAAGTTTCGTGAGGCAAATGTGTTCAAAAGATTGTTATGCTTGGCGATGTACATGTAGAGGGCGGTACAAACATTAACTTAGTAAATAATAATAATATGCTCGATTTATATAGCGCCTAGTATGATTGATAATCATCTCTAAGCGCTTCACAGTGATATTATTACCCCGGTCATCATAGGATACAATGCAAACCAGCACACATTGTGTGCACCATCTCCACTCCCTGGGGAGCATTCCTTCCAAGCGGCTCATGGGCATTGAGAACTATGTTTGTGAGCCAGTTTGTATTTAGATGTTCGCAAGATGACAAAGCGCATCTGATATAGGAATCCGAAACAACCTTGTAAAGTTAAGGGTTGGCGATACCCTGCCTTTGACAACAGTGGCATGGATTTTCATCAAGCGAGGTTCATATTTTCACTTGAATTATTCATTTACTTACAAGGTATATGTAGTTACAGGGTATAGTAATTAAAATTCGAATTATCTTGAGATGCTTCTTTTATTAGTTTTCATAATGCTAGTGTTAGAAGGTTTTGTGTATCACCGAAAGAAGAAAAAAACAGAAGTAAGAACATGAATAAATTTCTGAAAAAATAGCCCCAAAACAAATAATTAAAATGCAAATTTAGAAAACATGGACTAAGTGCCGTGGTGTGAATCAACTGTCTAACATAACTGTTTCTTAATAACAAACCGTCTCTTTTTCAGCACACTCTTTAGTCCGATATATACAGTATAATATACAGTTTAATATGTGTATAGTGACCTCTTTTTATTTAAGCTGCACAGGATGACTTTTGGTAGCCACCAGGCTATATGCCGGTTGGCTGCTATAGACAGGTGTTTGCTATGATATGTTTGGCAGTATTATACAAGTGGAAATAAATTGTGAATGATTTTTGGAAAGGACCCCCTATGGCATATATATTATGTTACATGTGTGAAATATTGGATGCAGTGAAATATTACTTAGTTAAGACATATATATATCATGCAACATATCTTATATGTGATATTTATTTGAGGAATGAAGCATTGTGTTAAAAAGAGTAATGCTGCTGAACTTTTATACAAAAAACTCTTTTCTATCTATTTGCTTACGGTAGTCAAATTAATTAATATAAACAGTTGAACAGTGAGTTATCACTTTTATAAAATCTGCTTTGGGCTGGATGCATAAAACATAGCAATTGCTTGCAAGCAATGTTTCAGGTACAAGCAGTTGCTTATCAAGCAAAATATCAAGTTCAAGTAATTGCTTTTTAAAGGGCAATGAAACTCAAGCAAACTGTTGCTTTCATAGACTTGAAGAGAATCTAGGAAGAATACTCTCTGAAAGTTAGAGCATAATCGGAATCATAAACAAGAAAACTATGGCTCTTTGAAGATGCCCATTTATTCCTATAGGGAACTCATTTTGGCAAGGCACTCTGATATTAGTTTGTGGACTACTACCCATATGTTTTGTACACAAATTTTCCCATTTGTACAGTTTTCTTCATAGTCACACTTTTCCATTCCCCAAACTCACGATATGTTGTGTATAAATGTATTCTACAAAACAGAACTCAAAATCTCAAATGAAGGGTAAACATATATTTTGAGAAAATTGAACAAAATTGAAATTTAGTGTACAAAACGTATGGGGAGTAGTCCACAACTTTGCCAGAGTGCGTTGCCAATTTGAGTCACTCATAGAAATAAATGGATATTTTCAAAGAGCCATAGTTTTCTTATTTCTTGACCGATTGTGCACAAATTTTCAGGGACTATTCATACTATTTAGTGTCTTATAGTGCATACAACATTTTGTCCAGATTTTATTGTCCTTTAACATTTGTATGCATAATATTTTCATTGTGCTTACCTTTTGCTTGCCTCAAATGCACGTTGACTTCATCTGTTTGAACAACGTAATTGCAAACTTTAAAAGGAGACGCTAGCACATTCAAAACTGATGATAATGATAACAATCACGTAGATGAATACAATAGGAAAGTTAGATAACAATTTGTTTGTATTTGATTTAAAAACAGATAATGGTGTGAAATTTGAAAATATGGCGTCTTATTGTGGAGAAGAAAAAAGTGCAAGCAACCAAGATCTGAATTGCTTGCTTGGTTGCGGGCGAAAAACATTTGCTCGTTTTATGCATACTGATTAAAGAAAAACGCTAGTACCAGTAAGTGCTACTTTTTATGCATTCAGCAGTTTATGCCTCATCTTTATACAAGGAATTATTGTTGAAGTCCTAAATATTTTGCATAACCTTGTTCCACCCCCAATTTCAGTAAGTTTTTCATTATCAAAAAAATGATTGCGTTTTGATAGTTCTTTTTCTTTTTGCACTCCACATTTTTGTATTACTTACATACATGTATATGTGTAATTCATTCTCATTTGCCCATATTTGAATGTGTAATATGAAGTAACTTACTAAAAATTTGTCGATTTGAGAACAATATTGTACAATTTATTTTCGAATGCGTTGATCGTTGTAACTGTTGTGTCTATAGGAATACATTTTCTATAGAAATGTCTTTATAGACTTGTTGATATTTGGAGAATAAATTTACGCTGACTTATTCATATACTTCAGCCAAAATAAGTAAATTATATGTTTTAAACTTGTTTTCTTTGTATTTTCCTTATGGCTCTTGTCAGCAGATCAGGTTTTTGCAGTGGTTGGCTTTTAAAAGGGATCAAGTAATTTTGTTGTTGACCTGTGCAGAAAACTGGGTTAATAGTTGATAAAAATATATATTTCTGTGACCATGATATGTCCACGGAGAGATGTGAAAATTCCATGGTAAATGAATGTACCGTAATGCGAAAATGAAACGTGATATTCGATAACTCATTCGAACCATGCTATAGTTCCAATAAAGTTTTGAGAATTTCGACAATGTTACTAGATCCCTTTAATTTTCACACGAGCGATTACTTTTCGCCACTTTTCGGTGTGCCATTATATACGGGTGGGGAGCAGGAGCCGACTTTGATAGGGCCCCAGTAGTGGGTAGGGGACGTACAGCGTCCGGGGAATAAGGATTTGGGCAATTTCTTATTATGGTGCCGTTCTACGCTTCTACTACGCTCTCGGACAATATGTAGTCCATATGAGCCAAGACCTGAACAGTTGCTTAAAAATGGAGTGGCTGCACCCCTCTGGTGGCCAATAATTGTTGGTATCATTGTAAAGGTACACATCTCAGCTGTCCCAAACTGGAAGTTTAGACCCCCAAACGTTGCACCTTACCATGGTCGCTTATGTGATACATGGTCAAATACATCCTGCAGAAACAGTGGATTCCACTGAAGAACGAAATGTTGACAAAAAGTAAAGATATCCCCCCCCCCCCAATATTCCAGGTGGGGGGATGGGCTGTATTATCATCCCCCCCTCAATATTTGGGGTTCAAAAATATATAATAACATTAAAATTAAGGAGCATTGCCCCCTCTCATGAATGGAAGTTGTTACTATAGTCTTCTTTAAACCACTTTTTGATAATGCTAAACTGCCCAAATCCAAAATATTCCGGGGCTGCGCCCCTGGAACCCCCATTAAGGTTATTTGACCCAGTACCAGCCATGTACTCATTAATTATTTTTATTCAGGACTTCTCTCTTGGCAAACTTTCAGGCGATCCTGTCCCACTGTGCGTTTGCGCTTCGCTCACTAAAATTGAGCTAACTATTCAATAGTTAATTGTATTTCTGGATATTACAAATCCCAAATCTTCTGGGGGCTTCGCCCCCTGGACCCCCAATAAGCTTTCCAATGTGGGTATCCCTTGACTTATTCTATTCAGGGTTCCATCAGGATGATTGCAATTGACAGTATTTATCTATCAGGCTAAAAATTATCCATACTTGGACAGTGCCCTCATCATAACAGGATGCTTGCAATGTGCACTTAATAATCTTCCAATCTCTAAACAGTTAATTCAAAATCCAATTATCTAAAGAATAGTTAACTCTATATTAACATATAGACAACTTTATCTTTATATCTGGATATTACAAATCCCAAAGCTTCCGTGGGCTCCGCCCCCTGGACCCCCAATAAGCTTCCCAATGTGGGTATCCCATGACTGATGCTATTCAGGGTTCCATCAGAATGCTTGCAATATATGTATCTATCAGGCTAAAGTTCATATTGGATAAAGCCCAGCTCATAACATGATGCTTGCAATGTGCACTTAATAATCTTCCAATTTCTAACCAGCTGAATTCAAAAGCTTTGCCCCCCCCCCCCCCCCCCCCTCAGACATAAAAAAAAAAAACCCGGGCACGCTGCTGGGTTGTCGCTTCGCTCCCTCGCCAGAGATGGTCAAAATGACGAATCATCCCTCCCCCCCCCCCCCCCCCCCCCCCAATGGCGAGAAGAAATCGACGCCCTTGACCAGCACTAAATAGACCACGCCCCTTTCATTATAAATAAAACTGGAATTTTACAAGAAATACCCATTTACAAATGATGCAATCATTATAAACATTATTTGTTTTCCTTTGATGAATAGCAAAATGCTGTCTGGTCGTCAGTTATTATATGAAGTAAAAATAAATCAAGTAGCGTTTCCTAGCAACATACATTTTCCTTAGCAACCTTTGCAAACTTCTGTATTTAATTTTTTATTTTCTGAGGGGATATCATACTCCACTCGGCTGGATTAAAACAACAATATACAGTCTACGGGCACTGCGTTTAACAATGCTTAATGAGGCAAACCGGTGAATCTCGCGGAACTATTCGTTTGCTTGTTTAGTCGAATTTGGGGCATCGGAATGCGACGACATTTTGCGAGACTTTTGACAAGCTTAACAAACTAGGCCCAGGTACCTACATCATACATCGTTCAAGCTGAAATGGTTGAGAAAGTGAGATTCTGATTCATGGTCTTTATTCTGATGCATTGTATGTCATTTTTAGTTTTTATCTTGTGTGTGAAATATTTGGATGAACATCTTTCATATTTTGTCTCTTCCTGGTTAATAATTATTGTTAATAATTGTGTCATAGTGTCACTTTTTACGACGTCTTGACCCGTCTAAATCTTACTTTGTAAAGTTTTTGCCGAATAATTACAATTTGGATTTCTGGCATTATGCACAGTCCAAATTCATTTTGATGCACAATGGTTTTCATGTAAAAATACGACATGTAAAACACCGAAATCGGAAATGTTTATCGAAAGTGGGCCCAATTTGAACGACCTGTTGGCTCAACCAGGGGCGTC